>JAJONR010009815.1:0-10522 GCA_029582245.1 Solanum etuberosum
TTTCGTCACATGAGAGATACATAATGCTGCATCTTGATATACCAAACAATGACTAGGGCTCCTTATATTTCATCTCAATGAATCCGCCACGGATGTGTGGGCCATTCCCTATTTCCACTCAATGAATCCGCCATGATGTGTGACCCGTTCCCTATTTCCTCTCAACCTCACCAATATTATCACAATAGTGGTGCAACATCAATGCAAACACAATAGTGTAATGATCAAATATAAGGATGATAATTCAACATCAATATCCAACAACAGACAATCAAAGCATATCGTCAAGTGAATCATCTCATTAGACCAACTGCCCACAATATAATCAAGTCATACAAATCAACAAGATTCTCGTTATAACCCAAGTTGTTTAACTAGGTCACATCATCAATTTACAATACACAAATTAATTCTCATATGAATCCCTTCACCAATATTTCCATTACTCCCAATCATACAATAACATACAAGGTTCAATTAACTCAACGAAAAGTCAAGAAGTCCACTTGCCTTAATTAATCAAATAATCACTCCAGAACTTGAGCTTCTCCCTTTTGTTGAGTCTCCAATTCAACACAATCTATTCAAATAAGTAATCACAACAAGATTTTGTGACTGTTAGCACCCATATCAAGAGTTTTGGAAAATGAGGTCAAATCAACCCAAGAACTCAATTCTGAAAATGAGGGTAAATCTAGAAATTTATATAAAAATTGTGTTACCCAAACCATTTGGAAACCAACCGAAAACCAAATAAATAACAGAGTTGGAATCATTCTTAAATCACCAATTTATCAAAAGCCTTAAACATTTTCAAAAACCTTCAAAGGTTGGACTCACCACTTAATCTTAATCACCAAAATCATGAATTAATCAATGGGTAAAAGAGTTGGGGCAGTTAGAAATCATTACCCAATTGATGAATATTGAATAATCCTTTTGAAATCACCAAAGCTGAGCTCTCAATATTAAAAAATGGTGAATCGGGTTGAAACCCCAATTTTGAGAAAACATTCTGCCAAGGTGAAAATTACTCTTCGCGATCATGATGACCACGGCTTAGAGATCGCGATGACTTAGAAGGTCAACTCATTTATTTTAACCATTGAGATCACGATGTCCAGCCACATGATCGTGATGATCGAAAAAACAAAGCTACATGATCGCGGTGGTCATTCACGCGATTTCGATGCACACAAAACTAACCCTATGCGATCGCAAGAGAGGATGTCACAATCGCAAAGAAAAAATCATACTCCACCAGAAAACACAAATCAATAATTCGCAGGAGGCACAAAATTTCCAAATGGACCTTTGAGATTCGTTCGGAACCCCAAGTAGAAAACTAAATATGCTACCCATCTAAACTCGACGTTCTAGACTTAATGGAACCATTGAAACATGAATTAAGATAAAGCTATTGAATCACACCTATTGTCAATTTTAACATAATTTTTTACATACCAAGTTTCAACTACCATTTAAACCATCATATACCCCATGCCAAAACTTAGAGAAATTCTTTGTCACCCCAATAATTCTATATACCATGAGCACATAACCTCTATTTACCATCAAGTGTCTATGTAATGCATCATAACAGTCTGGGTAGTCCCATCAACATAGTAGTTTCAATCCCCTTGAAATCCTCAATAACTATGTAGAACTGTAGTTCTATACCATAACACCCCCATAAGCCATCTACCATAATTTGAATAATCCAAACCAACATAAGAACGTCGAATCTTCCATATATCATTGTTTGTCACCCAAAATAAAACCCAATCTTCACAAATGTCGTTGATAAACCCCTAATAAATCTGTGCCAAACCAGTTCAGATTGTATAGTCATATCTGAACTCAAAGACAAAAATCCATACAACCTTCAACTTCAAACCAAGGGTCTACACGAGATGTATTAATATTCCTTCACTTTTCTTGGATTCTTCCATGATGTAAATTCTAAATACCTTGAACTCTTCAATACACGAGACTCTTGTTCCTTTCACTAAATCGCTTACCAATATTATCCTTTGACCAACAACCCATGCCATTTTACCTCATACTCTAAACAAAAACTTTAAGTGAAACTCTTCCTTAGATCATTTAACAATAAAAAATAACAAATATTACGATCCAAACCATGTAGAAGTCCTTCTAAATGCTCAATACCCGATGTCATCAATCATTTCTTACCTTACCAATCCATACATTGACAAAACATACTACCAGAGATGTAAACTTACAGTGAAAAACTTGAATTGTGATTCCAATTGTACCAATTACAAAACTCAAAACCAAAAAAAGAACCTATCACCACACTCGAATCGAACATCTGTAGACATCTTTCTTGAATCTTATCCAATAGTTTTAAACCTATCTGATGAAAACGTGACACTATTACCATAACTAGAGCAAAACAGATGGAACCACGTGTCTCTGAACCCAATTCTCAACTCTTTGAAGATACATCTTTGGCCTTTGAAATCAGAGTATCATTGCTCTTTCCTCTTTCCGAAGGCTAAAGTACATCCCACTAATTCTTTCCATTATGAATCCAGTTCCTTTCAATTCTCTTCAAGTGGTCCCCCAACGCATCATACAACTTTTCATACGAACACGCTACTCACCAAATGGTAGCAACCATAACTTTAGATATCCGCAAATTGCCAGTGCTATACTGAATCCGTTTAACCAAAAATCCTTATCATAAAGTCGCATCATATTTATAATCCATCACGAACTCTTATTACCATTATGCTCAGTAGCCATTTCCATCATCACAAAATCAACCTTTTCATCAACATGATACCTTAAATCCAGTTATACCAACCAAATCCTAAGGACTTACCCAATTTTATACATACTTTCTTACTAAAATCCTCTATTGTGTTCGCACAAGTATACTCGTTGGGACTTCCTTTACCCATACACTTGTCATTCCGGTATCAATCTACTACCTTTGAACTTACAATGAAATCACCGGTCCTCATTTAGAATCCTCGGAATACACTTCACAACCTAAACACATTAATACCGTACCAAAGATCCACCACTTAAAACTTCCTTATAAATAATGCTTAACCCAAGCGTCTGTAGTAACAAACAAGTTGGTTTCTCAAATGTCAATGCAATATTGAATCTCATTATACAAGAAAATGATACAATTGATAACTCCTTAAGTAGTTAGTATTCACACTTGAAATCAACATATCCATTTCTATATACCACTAGTACCACATAATGAAAGTCCATAAGATTCACAACTAGATCACCTCATACCTTCCAAGAAGATCATACTCAAATAGCCCACACATTTCTACCCATTGAGTAGCTACAAAAAATTACCAACTCCATTCAGTCTCTAGGCCAAAGTGATATGCATTTTTTCATATATCAGGTCGATAGCAGAAGTAACACTACTGCATAACTCTAACCAAATATGCATGGGTCCATCGTAGTCATCATGTCATGACCCTTTTTTATATACACCCAATCTATGAAACCACAATAGAGATTCTAACCTCGGTTGGTGCAACATCATTCTCATCATACTCTAAGCAATCCATACTTGCTAAGACAAACTTTATGAACTATAGCTTCCAAAGTTACAGTGCTCATTACCTAGCCATTCATTTAATCATTCCAATTCCAATTATTGAACCTCTCCAGATATCATACATACCACACAAGTGTTGTTCCCACTGCCTGATAACTAACCTGAAAAAGATAAGACGTTCATGAAATCCCTCAAACCATTGTTCAATCTCATCATTTAAATATCTTCAAAATGCATCGTCAAACCATAACCTTACACCATCTTTTTGAATTGTTAACCATTCTGAATCTGACCATACATCCATTCCATAAGTCTAGCACTTCCATATTAGTACCAGATCTAACATCCAAGCTGTCACGACCCAGGGTACCCCCTTGATGTAACATGGCATATAGGACCCCTAGAGACCCCATACAAGCCACTTAGCATTCATAACATAGGAAATAGAGCAAACGAAGTAAAATAACATTTCAAATCCAATAGTTTTATAAAGAAAAGTAGAAGTCTAAAACACTTGTCTCAATAGCCATCTAGTACAATAGAATGAAATTGGGCCTAGCCCATACATCATGTCCAAATACAAGACAGAACTAAGAACAATGAAAGTCCGTCCTCGAAGCATGAGGACTCACCAAATCTCGGGAACCTCAAAATCAACCACTAGCCACGAAAATGATGACCCTGACTGTTAGACCCTACATTTGGGGAAATGTAGGCAAGAGTATGTGTTAGTACTAAACAATGTACCAAGTATGATAGCTATGCATAAAATATTTAAATCATGCTAAAAGGGGGCATTTCATTACATGCAATTGACCCAGCTAAAACATGATATAAAAAAAAAGGTTAGAAAACATAAGTCATAAAACATGATCAATGCAAGCTAAAATCATTAAAACCTTTAAACACATATGAGATACTTCTTGAAGTAACCTTAGTTCATTATTAACATGGGAAGTAGCCTTAACCGGCATAGAGACCATGTGAGCTATAACATGATCCCCCGGTGTCTCCCACACCGAAAAAAGTTGTCCTACTTGCCAAGGTAAGAACATGAACTTCTAGCTTAATTGGATCCACTAGCTAATGTCTATCTAGACAATCATCCTATGGGGGCACATAGGTATGGGATAAGGAGATTGCTTCTATAAACCCGACCTCTACTCACGGGAGAGCTTCCATCTCAATATCCTCTCGGTGCTAAGCATAAATCCCATGGTATAGTCATTTCTTACTTGTTCTTATTATCCATGGAAAGGTAGGTCATCTTGTCAGTCCAAGCTAAGTCATTATCCATGGAAAGGTATCATTCAATAACTAATCCAAGCTAGGTTTCATTAGGATAGCTCTTAATCTTTGATTCAATTAGGTGAGAAGACCTTTCAACCTTAGAATCCTTACTATGTGAGAAAACCTTTCACATCATGCTTTCATGTGTATATGAGAATAATTCTTTCAACAACACAACAACAACATCATCATTGATACTTTACTCTCAAAGCATTCTTAAAACACATGCATAATTCCATAATTTGCCTTTCAAGGTTCATAACCCTCTTTCAATCATCAACATTTGGAAAACATGGGTTAGATATTGATTTTAATTCCTGTAAATCTATCAATACATGCTTAATTTCATAAAACTCTTCCTTCATAATCAAATTCCCACATCATATGCTCATAACTTGAAAACATGGGGATTACATGGGTTCATAGGGGAAATCATCATAAAATCATAGTATTTCATCAATTCATGCATAAGAGATCATAATTCAATCATTTAAATCAATAATCAAGAGAACCCATGGCAATTGCAGAAAACCCTAACTCAATTGGGGATTTCTAACTTTGAAAATAGAGAAATTTGGAAACTCCATGAATGGAAGGAATCCATAGATGAAAACTATCATACCTCAAAGCCAATTGCTAATCTTCAATGGAGGAATTGAGACTTGATTTGAAACCCTAGGTTGAATCTTTCTTCTTCAAGCTTCTTAGAGAGAGAAATATTTGAGATTTCTTCTTTTTAGTGAATTTGGAGAGAATGATTTCTATTGGAAAATTTGGGGATTAAAATACTTATATAGAGGTCTTAGTGAAGGGTAAAACGACGTAGTATTAGGCTAGACTAATTAGGAAAATACCCAACTATCCCTAAACTTAACTGCCGACCCACCATCTACGGACCCTAGTCGACGGACTGTGGACTGACCTACGACCCGTCCTTTTGGTCCGTCGTTCGGATCAGAGAGGAGTCTTCTGGGGGTCTGGACCACAGGCCCTCAACCATGGACCATGGTCTGACCAATGGTCCGTCGGTTAGGTCGTAGTTCTGGACCTTTTGGAACTGTTTGGGGAGTGCCATCCACGGACCACACCTACGGTCCAGGGTCCCATCCACGGGTCGTGGGTGGCCTCCGTTGGTTGGCACCTACAGCTTCTTAAAAATGTTGTCTTGCCCTCCTTCGGATCAGGGTGTTAAAATATCTCCCCCTTGGGATCATTCGTCCTCGAATGAGATTCAAGCTAGTACAAAAAAGAGTAGGGGGAACTAACAACCCAACCATCAATGCAACTTCATCTAAATGCATATAACCAAGGAGGAATTATCGACTCCAAGCTCAGACGTAATCAAAACATCATAAGAGGGGTGAAACTCAGACGTAATCAAAACATCATAAGAGGGGTGAAACTAAATCTAACAGGCAATCATACATGCAATACACATATCCGAGGAGGAAATATGAACTCCAAGCTAAAGACATGCTCACAACATCATATAATGTAGTTTACATGCAATTCATACTCATATGCACATAAACATGTAGAAATTAATCAAATTGACTCATTTTTTCCAAAACTTGAACTTTTCATGAATCATGCATAGTAAGGAAATCATGGAAACATTTAAGACACATGACTCCATAACAAAGAACAAACCATGAGGAACTCATTACCTCAAGCTAGAGTAGGAGTAGAAGCCAAAAAACTGACGATATTGGAACATCATATCGGCCTCGGCCTCCTAAGTAGCACCCTCAACTAAATGATTCCTCCACAACACTTTCACGGAAGCAACTTTCTTGTTTCTCAATCTCTTGACTTGCTGGTCTAAAATCTCAACCGGAACTTCTTCATAAGAAAGATTATCCTTAATTCCCAAACCTTCTAAGGGAACTATGGATGTCGGATCACCAACACATTTCTTCAACATAGAGACATGAAAAACTGGATGCACCGATGCCAACTCGTTAGGCAAAGCTAGTTCATAAGCAACCTTACCAACACGCCTCAAAATCTGATATGGGCTTACATAACAGGGACTAAGCGTCCCTTTCTTACCAAACCTCATTACACCCTTCATGGCTAAAATTTTCAAGTAAACCCAATCATGAACATCAAACTCAAGATCTCTTCTTCTTACATCGACATACGACTTTTGCCGACTTTGAGCCATTTTCAACCTCTCTCAAATAAGTTGAATCTTCTCTATGGCCTCATGTACCAACTCGAGACCTATTAGGGAAACTTCATCCACCTCAAACCAACCTATAGGAGATCTACACCTCCTACCATACGATGCCTCAAATGGATCCATACCAATACTCGAGTGATAGTTATTGTTATAAGCAAACTCAATCAATATCAAATGGTCATCCCAATTACCCTTAAAATTAATCACACAAGCTCTCAATATGTCTTCCAAAGTTTGGATGGTACGCTCTGCTTTCCCATCGGTTTGGAGATGAAAGGCCGTACTAATCTTAACACGAGTACCAAGACCCTTTTGGAAAGACTTCCAAAACTGAGAAGTGAATTGGGTACCACGATCAGAAATAATGGACAAAGGCACTCCATATAACCTTACCATTTCTCTCAAGTACAACTTGGCATAGTCCTCCGCTGAATAAGAAACCTTGACGGGAATAAAATGAGACGATTTAGTCATCTGATCAACTATAACCCAAATTGAGTCATGTTGTCACCGGGTGCGAGGAAAACCAACTATAAAGTCCATATTCACATCTTCCCACTTCCAAGTAGGAATGCTAATGTCTTGGGATAAACCTCCCGGTTTCTGATGCTCAACTTTTACTTGTTCACAATTAGGACACTTAGTCACAAATTCCGCAATATCCTTCTTCATCCCGCTCCACTAATAGACTTTCCGTAAATCATAGTACATCTTGATGGCTCCCGGATGAATGGAATACCACGAACTATGGGCTTCTGACAAGATCTGTTAGCATCCACAATCTGTAGTTCCAATGTGCTCTTCTTGATTTGCAGCTCCAAATTTGCATCAAAAATTTCAAGTTAAAATGACTTTATCAACTTTCTTCATAGGCTCTAGAATGATTTATTAACATTTATTTAGACTATTCTTAATTTCTATTTCAAGTCACACTTAATTAACACACTACTAATTAGAATAGCAAGGGTAGATTGAAAAGAGAAAAAACAAATCATAAGAGAGACATCAAATTAAGTTGTGCTCACCTCAATCCTTTAGAAATTAAGACACAGGCAGCAGGTTGAAACATCCAAAGGCAGCCATCATGATAAAGTTTAATTCATTAGTGAGAGAGTCGTGAATTTCACTTAATACAAAAGAAATCAAGTATGAGGTACTAGGTAGTATCTAACATTTCAATAAATCAAAATATTGTAACGCTTATATAACTCGACATATTTGAGCTCACTCATATTATCAGTCTCAAGTCTGAATGATGCAGCAGGGTTGTTGATGTCTGATGGTCAATCAGAAATAACTTCTCCATCCCATAAAGATAGAAATAAGATTGTGTATATCTTACTCTCCTTAGACCCTACTAATGAGATTATATCGAGCTTGTTGTTGGTTGGGGTGATTGTGTCACACTTACACATATGCTTGTCTATATTTTTCCCTGGTCAAAATAAATTTTGTTAATTATGCTTTGGCCGAATTTTTGATCTCTTTGGTCCGATATGGAGGGTATTAATATTAATAACAATAATATCTATATGATTATTTAAGTTTATAAGTTAGTCAAATTAACTTATCTGCATATTATGTATTAAATTGTCACCCCTATCAACTTATATATTTTTATTTTATTAGCACAATTAATTTAATTGAAGATTTTATTCATTTATCTGTAATATCTTTTCTAATTTTCAAAATATTCTTTTAAAATAAAGCTCCTAATTCTCTTTTCATTCCATTTCGTCGTTCGTTAATCTTCTTATACACATACTTTTAAAATTTACATTTGTTGTAAATAATATCGAAACACAATATAATTAAAGAGAGACAATAAAGTAAACAAAGGAAAAAGTGAGAAAGAGAGGAGATCCAAACTGTTTATCAAGAAGGTGTAGCTTGCTAACATCTCCTCTGATGTGATTCAATTGTCTCAATTTTGCCACCTTCTCCTTCATTAATATACCCAAAAAAATGAATTAAAACTAGTTTAAAATGGGTCAAATTGATATCAATAATTTAAAAAAATTATTACAACTCTCTCAATTATACACTTTTTTACTTAAGTCAAACTTGTTATGTTGAATGAATTAAAACAAGATAAAAATCACTTAGTATTTCGTTAATTTTGAGGATGTCATTTTCAAAATCTTTTAATTAATACACACTCAATTTTAATTTGTTTGTCTGATTTCATCTTAATACAATTTAATAAATTAATAACACTTTTGTATCTTACGATCTTAAACTAAAGAGAGGTAGAATGTGTCAAAATATCCTTTAATTTTGTGGTTATAAACATGTGTTGTTGAAACTAAAAAATTCTCGAAAAAGAAAAAAAAATGTTCTGATGAAAGATCGTTAAATGTCCCACATCGGTGAATAACTAAAATTTTGGTCTCGTTATAAAACATTAGACAATCATCTTCCTATGAACTAGCTTTTGAGGTGTAATTAGTTATGCCTAAAACTTAAAACTCAACTAAACATGCTATAAGAGTCAGACTTGATGTAGGCCTCAGGAAATGGAACAGTTGCAGGGGTGGAGATACCCCCCCCCCCCCATCCATGAATGTCACACTCCGGATCGGACAGTGAAATTTTGAATAAAGAATATCCAAATCTGGGCTTGAGGGGGTGATACCATGGAATCCCAGATGAAAAAAATTCTAGGTCTGGGTGTGAGGGGGTGATATAGTGAAATCCTAAATAAAGAATGTTCGCATCTTGGTGTAAAGGGGTGATGAAGGAATGAAGTGTCCCACATCGGCGAATAAATAAATTTTTGGGCTCCTTATAAAGTTTGGACAATCTTTCTCTTTTTGAGGTGTGGGTTACGCTCAAGACCAAACTTGACACATTCTTTTTAAAGCGGAAAAAAGAAAAGAAAAAAAACAAACAAATTGAAATGGATAAGAATGAGTACTAATTTTCGTTTCAAACTTGAGAAAATTTCATAATCATATAAAGATTAGACGAATTAATCCACATTAATAGAAACAAGACATAATTTTAGAAAATAGAAAAGTCCTACAAATACATATCGATAATAAATATATAAAAGAGTAAAGTATCTTAACATCGGCCATGTGACTAACCCCAACAAAAGAAAAAAAAAACTCAAAAGTTAGTGCTACATTATATAAGTTACAAATAGCTAAAAAAAGAAATTCAAGAAAATTTAGAAAATGTTCATGTACGTCAATCTCCGCTCAATCGGAAGCTTAAGGTAACGCTGAAGCATGTCTTCAACTCTACAAAAGTGTCAATTTAGTAAAAAAAAAATGTTAATCAAGATAATAGTTTTGTAGATTAATAACTAGCACGACATAACGGAAAATTCGTATATTTTTTGTCGGAATCATTGTAACACCCCAGAAATTTTTTGAGCTAAGACTCGAACCATCCTTCGTTGTGAGTAGGATTTTACCGAGGAATTTAAAATTTCTTAAGTGTTAAGGTCACTAGATGTATCACCTTGAGTTCCAAAAAGAACT
>JAJONR010009816.1:0-12539 GCA_029582245.1 Solanum etuberosum
ATCAATATAAGAAAAAAAACATGACAATAGGACGATAAAACATAACAATCTATATATATATATATATATATATATATATATATATATATACTACACAAAATAAACTACTACTAGATTTAGAATAGAATAGAGAGAAACTAGATAGCGTTGTCAGAGTTTCAAACTTTTTCAGGCCAAGTGACATATAAAATCAAATAAAATTCTTCTTGTCAGAGATAAGCAAATACAAAAGGTGTCACGATCCGAGTCTATACCCTGGACGTGGCCGACACTCGAGAACCATTATTGGTCCCCAAGTAAACCCTCATCCTGGCTGACTACAAGCGGAAGACTAACTCAAGCATACATAAGCTTAAAACTGAATTAAATTTATTAAACTCAAATACTCAACTTTAAAACTCAATCTGAACAATACTCAATGAGAATACTTATAGTTTGTAAAGCAACTAAATACTGGAAAAAAAAATCCTCAACTCTCTCTATCTATGAAGCATCTACTATTACAGAACGATATCGGGACAAGACCCACGACATCTCAAAACTACTAACTGTAAGGTAAAAGTGAAGTCCTCCGGAATATATGAAGACTCACCAAAGCTGACTGGAATGTACAATGATCTCAATAAAACGCCTATTGATGATCCTTAGCATCTGTATCTGCGTCATAAAATGATGCAGGTCGAATGACATCAGTACATTAAATGTACGAGTATGTGATAAGGTTAGAGTAAACAAATATCTTACTTGAATGACTAAAAGCAATAACTAACTGAACTGACAAGGCTGGAAGAGATACTCACCTCAACTCCACATAGATTAGAGTAAAATTTTATTAGCATCAAGTGTTTGCATAAAATCAAAACATTATATATGATTACACATAGGGTGGCAAATGATTGGATTTAGTTGGATTTGGATGAGTTTAAAATGTTTTGAACAAAAATGGGTAATTATCCAATCCGCCTATATTCTATATGGGTAACTATGATTTCGATAATTAATGGACGAATTGGATATGAGTTTACCCATATTTCATCCACAATAATTGAAAAATTAAAAAATAAATTTATGTTTTAAGTTTCTAAAGTAATTTTTTGCTCTACTCACTTCCACCCCTACCTCCAATTCACCCACCCCGCTTTCATCCCCTCCTCCTCCCCCCCGCCTTCATCGCCCTTACCCCCACCTGCACCCATCCACCCCCACTTTTTTAATGGTTTTTTAAAGAAAAACTCTACCCCAACCCCCTTCACCCCCTCCCCCCCCCCCCAAATTTCCAACTTTTCTTTTTTATGTTTTTCCATAAAAAAAATTGAGTTTCTTTTTATGTTTTAAAAAAAAAAAAAAAATCCCCCACCACCCCACCCCACCCCTACCCCACCTCCGCCTCCACCCATCCACCCCAAAAATTTGTATGTTTTTCTAAAAAGAAAAATCATGTTTTTTTTAAAAAAAAAAATCTGCCACCCCACCTCTCCACATCTCTGCCCCACCCACGCTCCAATTTTTTTTGAAAATTTAAAATTAATATTATAATTTTTATTTTATGGCACAATTAAGAATTTTGAGTAGAAATGAGAAGTGAGTGATCTCTTATGGGTCTATATGGATACCTATATTTTACCCTTTTTGACCATATTTGTAGGGGCTCTTAAAATAGCTTGAAACGTATATTTATCTAATTACAATATGAGTGATCCAAGTCAATAAATATGGGTTAAATGGACTCATTTCATTAATATGGACTGAAATTGACATCCCTAATTACACATTCACTTTTGTGCCGCAATAATAATTCATATTAGCTATGTTTAAATTTAAAATAATTTTTAGAACATCCGCGCAACGCGCGGGTACGTATTCTAGTAACATCTAAAAGGGAGAGTGGGGGGGGGTGGGGGGTTGGAGGATGAATAAAGTAAGATTTTTTTAAAAAAACTTTTATAAAAGAAATTTAAGATATTAAAATAGAATAAAATTGGGGAGGGAGGGTACGGTGGGAGGAGTGGCGGAGTGGAATAAGAAAAATATTTTAATTTTTAACTAATATTAATATTTTATAAAAATTTTGTGAAGATGGAGGTTTGTGCATGTAGAGTGTATATGACAATTTTTTTAAAATAAAAGTGAGGGTGTTGTACACACACTATCAAGAGAGAGGTGTGTTTCTCAAACTATTGAGTGATAGTTTAGGTATGAAACTCACACTCTCAATAGCTTAGGTATAAAACTCAAAAAAGAAAATTATGTGTATTTTTGGCACTTCACTCTTTTTAATGATTGATATTCAATGCAAAATGTAGTTGCATGCTTAAATGAAGGAAAGTTTCCTTTAACCAACTTTTCTTTTTCTGTTGGGTTACGGCTGGTTTTCTACTTTAAAGTTTCCTTGCTTTAATATATATGTATAATAAAAATAATATATTTAGTGTGATTTCATAAGTTTAGAGAGCATAAAATGTTTGCAAATTTACATTTATCTTGGGAATGCAATGGCAGGGCCAGAATTTTTACTAAGAGGGTTCAAAATGTGAAGACGTAACATACGGGAAATTGAAAGGTTCAACATATATTATATATACATAAAAAATAATTTTAATCATATATATATAATGTAATTTTCTACTGGACCTTACTAGCTTTATTCCTGCTTAACAGATAAAAATGTTGTTTCCGATCGATAGACCCTCGTTCGGAAAAAAAACTTGCTTCGAACATGTATTATGAAAAACATAAACAAATATGAAGGACTTCTAAAGTGCAAGTCCATCTTATTAATTATTATTATTATTATATATAGTGAGATAACATAATTACAAGCATGTGTCCATAGCTAGGGGGACATCGGATCAGATCTCATACTTATATATATTTCAGTTGTATAAATATTAATTCTAACCCATGATTGGCCTACCTAACTAGTAGTAGAGCCTAGAGGAGGAAGAAATTAAACAAACAGCTAGGATGGTAGATCAATACTTGTAAATAAATAAATATAATTAATCACATTAATAAACTACGAATAATTACTGCTTCTGGACTCTCAGTATCTATAGTGGATAGTAACTGAGAAAGTCGATCACTAAGGTCATTCACTTCTCTGTTCAAGCTTCTAATGTAGTTACATGTTTCTTGAAGCACCTTTGTTGCTGATGCCTACAATATGAAACCGAATTAGTATAACTTATATGAAATAATATAAATGTGTTCTTTAATATGAATTCAGCTGTTAGTTATGTCTCAATTTTTTTTTGTGTGCGTAAATATGTATTGAAATTTATATAAAGTTGAATAACTAGATTCATGTGTCTTATGTGACATCATATGTGTATTATGTCAGATATGATATATGTGTGTTGGTTTAAGTGTCTAATTGGAAATATCCAAAATTAAAAGACATAATTATCTGCTAAGGATAAATTAATGGACACGTTTATGTATCATGGAAAATATGAATTCAGCTGGTAATTATGTCCCAAATTTGTTTGTGTGCGTAAATCTGTATTTAAATTTATATAAAGTTGAATAACTAAGTTCATGTGTCTTATGTGACATCCTATATATATTATGTCAGATATGACATATGTGTGCAAGTTTAAGTGTCTAATTATCAATATCCAAAATTAAAAGACATAATTATTTGCTAAGGATAAATTAAAAAAAATGTTTATGTATCATGGAAAATGTGAAGAATATTTAATTTATTAGTGTAGTATGTTATAGCAGTAGATAACTTATTTTATTTTTGAGGTTAATAATTTGATTTTGTTGTGAGGCGTTACCATCACTTTTAAATGATTTGATAGTGGGAAATTTGTTAAAGCATCATTGTATAGAAAGGAAGCACCTTTTTATGCTGTAGCGAAAAGGCAGTGTTTTACATAACATGGAGCAAGCATGAGTTAATTTGCGCAATAATGCGTTGCAAATCTATAAAAAGGCCAAGTCAAAATGTACAATATTGGCTTTCTATTATTGGGTGTTGGGACCCAAAAGCATGGTCCTAGCGTGAAGAACAAATTATACAAATCATATACTGCCAAAACTTGTGCTGTTTCCTAGAAAAAATATATCAAGAAAGAGAGAGTCTAGTCTATTTTCTTTAAATATAGGGAAAATGGCTTAATATACCTCTCAATTTTGTTATTTGTAGTTGATATGCCCCTCGTTATGAAAGTAGCTAATATATATTCTTACCGTTATACAAACGGCTCACATATACCCCTATCGTTACAAAATGAGCTCACATATACCCTTCATTTAACGGGAGTGAAAATATTAGTTTTAAATTTATATATTTAACTTTTAATTTTTTAAAAAATCATTTAGGGGTATATATGATCCTTCTAGCAAAGTTCAAGATGTATTTTAATCTTTTTCATACATAAATTATTTTTTGACTTCTTTGATTATCATTATTTGAGTTTCTTATTCTTATTTTATTTTTTCTTTCATTCCTTAATGTAAAATAAAACTTAAAACTATTTTTTTTGGCTATATTGTAATTTAAATTTTGTATTTGGAAAATAAAATTGGGTCATCTATAATAAATTTACAAGAATATTAGTGAAACATAAATAAATTTGACCATCAAAATAATAAATTTATATTAGTCATTGAAACAAAACGAAGTCAAAAAAATATATGTTTGAGGATGATTAAGTATACCCATATGGGATTATATTTTTTTAAAATAATAATTAAAAGATTAAATTAAAATTATTTTTTTTCACTTCCGTTAGAGGAAAAGGGTATATGTGAGTCATTTGTATAATAGTAGGGATATATATGAGCTACTTTTATAACGAGGGGTATATCAGCTCTAAATGACAAAGTTGAGGGATATATCAGACCCTTTTCCCTTAAATATATGCTGATTTAGTACATCAACTTTTTCTTTTCCAATTTTTGTTAAGTCAGATTAGGATGTTCACACCTCATCTTTTGAGTACAAAAAGAGACTCATTTCATCCATCAATATACCACCAAAATTTGTGTTCCTTCAAGGCTTAGATTTGTGCGCAAACAAGGGTTGTAACTAATGAAATAAATATTGATAGTGAAAAGCTCATAATTTTTTTTTACTTGTCCACTTTAGTGTATTAGGAGAAAGACAACATTTTCGTATTTTACCTTTAATATTAACTTTTAGTGTAGCATTTTAATATTAATAACTATTCATTCAAAATCATTTCTTAATTTATTATTCGGTATGGAGTGTCTAAAATCTATTATGGATGAGTAAATGTGAACCAATCGTACCAATTGTAGTAGTATATAGGGATTGATATATAATACAGTAACTTATAATGGAAAGATTAAAAAATACATGTCTTATTTACTCTCCTTTTAAAAAAATAAAATACATGTTCTGACCATGTTAATTGTTTTAATTTGTGCATTACTAATCAAACAACTTTAGTAAGTATCAAAATTATTTGTGCGAGCAACAAAGCTGACCACTAAATAATACTTTATTGTATAATACTGAACTTTATGCAAGTACCAAAACTATTCTAAACACTGCATTACTGTACTGAAATTTATGCAAGTATGCATAGGAGTACTCCATTACTTTTACTCACACGGTAAAAGTGCCAGTAATATAAGAAAAAAAAACCCCACACGGTAAAAGCTCACAGACAAAGAGGTACAGCCGCTACTCTAACTTGTTCTCTTTTTTTTTTTTTTTAACTCAATCTTGTTCCATTTAAATTCTTCAACTCTATTTTCCATATACAATATAAATACAAATTTTTGTGGTTTCATTATTTTTATTTATACTCTTTAATTGTTGTTTTGCACTTTAAAATTAGTTGTCCGTCCATTAAAATGTAGAAGAAGAAAAAAAATCAACGGATGACAGTTCGATTTTCTTTTAAAAGTAATAATTTGTTTTCAATAAATTTTGCACGAAATTTAACGAACGAAAGTAAGTTGGTTGTCTTTTGAAAAAGAAAACATTGACAAGTAGTGTTATTAGCAACAAATTAAATTAGTCTTTTTTTACCTATATTGAAAGTGGTTTCTTTTTACCCAAAGCCGAGTTAAAAATTAGGAACCAATATTAAAATTAATTAACCAGAATGACATAAAAAAAAATAAAGCAGGTGGCATTGAATAATTTATATCTATCAGCTAATTAATGTTTTTACTATTTAAAAAATATAATTTAAAGTTTCAAAATGAAACAAGGAGTGGTAAATGAAAACAAATTAAGGACAAGTTATTAAAGGTATTGTGTACGTATTTGGGCATCTAATATCGAACCATGCAAAAAATAGAAAGAAGAAATGTTAAGTATTATTCAGGTGAAATGAAAAGAACCTTGTTGGAGCGGCGAGTTTGAATCTCTGGAAGAAATTGCTGCAACTTGGAAACAAGTTCGATAATTTGTTCATCTGAAATCCTAGAAGACCCTGATGACGACGACGACGACGACTGTCTAGACCTTCTGCTTGACATCTTTCGAATTAATTAAAAATGTCTTTTTCTATAAGGAATTGCCTCTCCTCTTATCTTCTCTTCTTGTTTTGTTTGGAACAAATTGAAAGCTTATACATAGTGGCAACTTAAAAGGGAAGAAGAAATTATAAGAATTGTAAAACAGCAAGTTATGGTATTAAGAAAATGACTATGGGAAAAAGTGATTAACGAACGAGCTTTAAAGGAGGTCATGGACCACAAGCATTTTAAAGAAAGGAAAAACAAAAACCGAAGAAGAGTAAAATAACATATAGAAAGTGATGTTGGATGTGAAGAGGACAAGTGCATTGGAGAAAGTAGCCTAAGAGACCTTCTTGTTCAGTAATTATAAGTTTAGTAAATTACGTATTCTACAATTTTTTTAAGACTTCAAATAGAGATGGGCTCGTATATATATACATGTTATTTCAAATGGGATAGCCTTTAATTTTTGGGTAAATTACCTACATAGACATACATACATCCATACTATATGTACTAGGAAAAATTACATAGTTAGGCAATCATGTTATATGTACACCATTATAGTTTGAAAGAATTAAACATTCGTAGCTACAGTTAGATTTTTATAGGAAATTTATCTCTCCTCTCTCCCTCGCCTCTCGCCTCTCACTCTACATTCTCGCTTGCCTCTCCTCTCTCTTTGTCGCCTCTCCTGTCTCTTTGTCATCTCTCCCTCACCTCACTCCTCTCTCTGCCCTTTCTCTCGCCTCCTCCTTTCTCTCTCAATACAAATACAAATGATAATAGTCAATGATACAAATACAAATATTAACAGTCAATTATACAAATACAAATGGTAAACGTCAACTATACAAATACAAATACTAATACACATGACAACAACAAAATGCTCTTTTTCAGTGATACAAAATACGAAAACACAAGGCAACAAATATAAATACAAATACACATGAATACAAATGTAATTTGTTACGAAATATAATATAATACAATTGTATGCATTGATACAAATTATATTTCGTTAATACACTTGAACTTAATGCAACATCAATACAATTGTATTCGTTGATATAATTATATTTCATTGAGGCAAATTATATTCTGATATGTTTATATTCGTTAATACAAATTGTATTCATTGACACATATCACTACTAAAAAACTGTTAAAAAACCACGGACAGAAAAGCGACGGACGACATCGCATCAAAAAGCGACGCAATTTGCCACACTGTCCGTCACTTTTTAATAAAAATAATTATTTTTAAAATTATTTTACAAAAAGCGAAGAATGGCATCTCTTAGTCTGTCGCTACTTTTCGCGGATTTTTGCGCCATATATATAATTGATAATTAATTATTTAATATAGATATAGAAGCTGCTCGTAGCTTTTAATTAAAAATAATTATATATAAATTAAACAGTAACCACGCCATCCGTCGCTTTTAATTTATTTTATTTTATTAATTATTTTTTTATGAAAGCGACGGACGGCATCTTTATGTCCGTCGCTTCTTGGTCAAAATATTTGGTCAAATATTTTAAATAAGCGACGGACATTGTCTCTTTGTCCGTCGCTTTTTGGTCAAAATGTTGGTCAACTATTTAAAATAAAGCGACGGACATAGAGACGTTGTCCGTCCCTTTTCATTAAATATCTGAAAGTTACAGACGCGATTTTCCCCATTTTTCATTCCCCATTCTCTCCTCCTTCTCTCCACTCCTCACCGATCTGCGCCGCCGCCGTCTCACTATTTGTTGTTGTCGCCGGTTCGAGTCATCAGGAGCTGCCAGAGCCGCCACGAGCCTGTAGCTGCCGGAGCCGCATCCTTCCCCTCTCTCTTCATTCTCTCCTTCTCCTTTAAGGTTAGAGTTTAATTTATCAAAAAATAATAATTTAATTTGAACTATATTTGATTTTGTTAGTTATTTAATTGTAATTAGTTTATTGATTGTTAGTTTGAATTAGAGATTATTAGTTAGTGAGTGAATTGAGATTTTTAATGTTAGGGTTAGTTTGAATTAGGGCATCTTAGGATTTGTTTGAATTTGGGTATTTCTTGAGTTAATTATTTTGATTGTTGGATTTTAGGACTAGTTTGAATTAGGGTATTTAAGGAGTTGATTAAATTTGGGTATTATTTGAGTTAGTTTGATTTTTGGATTTTAGGACTAACTAGTTTGAATTATATTTGAGATTTTAGGACTAATAGTTTGAATTTGGGATTAGGACTAGCTAGTTTGAATTTGCGATTTTAGCACTATTTGATTTTGTGATTTTAGGACTAGTTTGAATTTGTGATTTTAAGACTAGTTTGAATTTGGAATTTAGGAATAGTTTGAATTATTTGAGATTTTAGGACTAATAGTTTGAATTTGGGATTTATTAGGACTAGCTAGTTTGAATTTGAGATTTTAGCACTAGTTTGATTTTGGAATTTTAGGACTAGTTTGAATTTGTGATTTTAAGACTAGTTTGAATTTGGAATTTAGGACTTGTTTGAATTATATTTGAGATTTTAGGACTAATAGTTTGAATTTGGGATTTTAGGACTAATAGTTTGAATTTGGGATTTTAGGACTAGCTAGTTTGAATTTGAGATTTTAGGGATTTGAATTACAACTTATAATTAATTATAACTTCAATTTACTATAACTTGAACTTAATTAGGAATATGAACTTGAAATCTTGTTGACCTTAATTAATTAGAACTTAATTAATTTATAATAACTTGAAAAGTTAATTAGGAATGTAAACTTAACTTTGAACTTAACTAGAACTTGAACTTAATTTGAACTTAATTAATTAGTATTCATTCATTAATTAAGCTTTAACTTTGTAGATCTTGAAATGTAGTATTTATATTAACAATATAAATTAGTTTAATGTAGTAAAATTATTATTAAATTTAATTTATAATATAATTGAATATCTATATTTTTGTAGATGGATCGTCGTTTGTGGATGTATAATATGCATTATGAAACTGGTGGTGGTTTGAAACATGAGTTTATTGATTGTGTTAGAGATTTTACTGTACATACAATGACACTTGATATTTTCAAGAATAATGGATTGGTTAGGTGTCCTTGTAGTGCATGTAGGTGCTTAAAATTTTATGAACCAATTACAGTCATGGTTCATTTGTACCGTAATGGATTTAAGCAAGATATTTTGTATGGATTAATCATGGAGAAAGAGATGGATTGAATGACAAGTTTTATAATTCGATGCCTGTGGATGAATATAATATGCTTGCACCACATGGTCAAATTAGGAGTGAACATGATGATAGGGTTGAACTAGGGTTCATGAAATGATCAATGATGCTTTCGGGGTTCAAGGTGGGATGGAACCCGGACAATATTTGGATGAAGCTCCTAATGAAGAAGCAAGACGCTTCTATGATCAATTAGAAGAGTCTAGTCGTCCACTATGTGAAGGGAGTCCGCATTCTGCCTTGTCAGTTGTGGTTAGATTAATGAATATTCAATCAGATTGGAATGTTTCTAATGCGGCTATAGACTCAATGGTTAATCTTTTGGGTGAACTAGTTAATTCGGAGTTTAACATACCTAAGAACTTCTATCAGGAAAAGCGTTTGGTTTCCAAGTTAGGATTGACATATGATAGATTTCATTGTTGTGTTAATGGTTGCATGTTGTTTTACAAGACTGATAGTGAATTAGAAAATTGTTAGTTTTGTGGACATGCTCGTTATAAGAGGACTCTGGCTGGAAAGATGGTCCCAGTTAAGGCGATGCATTATCTACCTCTTATTCTTAGGTTAAAGAGGTTGTATGCATCGATGAGGTCTGCCCCACATATGAGATGGCATCGTGAATATAGAAGGCCGCCGGGTGTCTTGTCTCATCCATCTGATGATGAAGCATGGAAGCATTTTGATAATGTATATTCTGATTTTGCTAGTGAACCAAGAAATGTTAGATTGGGGTTGTGTGCAGATGGCTTCACACCATTCTCTAATGCTGCTTCGCCTTATTCATGTTGGCCGATATTTCTTACTCCGTATAATCTTCCTCCTGAAATATGCATGACCAGTCCCTATATCTTTCTAAGTTGTGTTATTCTAGGTCCCCTTCATCCAAAAAGTTTGATTGATGTCTATCTGCAACCATTGATAGATGAGCTCAAACAATTGTAGTTTGAAGGCGTTTTGACTTATGATATATCAACTAAGCAGAATTTTGTTATGCGTGCTTCTTTAATGTGGACTATTAATGATTTTACTACATACGGGATGTTGTCTGGTTGGATGACAGCTGGAAAGCTAGCATGTCCGTATTGCATGGAAAATAGTAAGGCATTCACTTTAAAACATGTCAGAAAAAATACATAGTTTGATTGTCATCGCCAATTCTTGCCAATGGACCATGAGTTTAGAAAGATGAAAAATTCATTCAGAAAAAATAAGATTGAAAGTGACCCCCACCTCCATTACTCACAGGGCGTCAAATTTGGGAGAGAGTTTCTCAATTACCTAAAGTTACAGAAGCTGCACCTTCTAGACTTCCTGGATATGGTGTTGAACATAATTGGACCAAACAAAGCATATTTTGGGAGTTGCCGTATTGGAAGGACAATCTGCTACGACATAATCTTAATGTGATGCACATTGAAAAAAATATTTTGACAATTTGCTTAACAAAATGATGGATGTTAAGGGCAAGACAAAAGACAATCCAAAAGCTAGAATGGACATAAAGGAATATTGTAGGAGAAGAGAGTTATGGCTGTAAGAATTACAAAATGGTAAAATAGTTAAACCTAAAGCCAATTTTTCATTCACATTGGATGAGAAACGTGAAATTTGTGAGTGGATTAAAAATTTGAGGATGCCGGAGGGCTATGCTTCGAATTTAGGAAAGCGGGCAGATATGAATAAAGGAAAGTTGATAGGTATGAAAAGTCATGATTGTCATGTATTCATGAAAACTTTAATTCCTATCGGTTTTAGCCATCTACCCGAAAGGATATGAAAACCAATCACAGAGATAAGTCTTTTCTTTAAAGATTTGTGTTCTGAAAAGTTGTTGGAGAGTAGTTTAGAGATGATGGAAGAAAATATTCCTGTTATTACTACAAAGTTGGAGAAGATCTTTCCATGTGGTTTCTTTGATGTGATGGAGAATCTTCCAATTCACCTTGTACAAGAGGCCCGCCTCGGAGGTCCAATTCAAACAAGATGAATGTATCCATTTGAGAGGTAACATTGAAATATTCACTAAGTTATATATAATCACTAAGTTTTTTTTCTTTTTTTAATACATATAGATATATACATGCAGAAAAATTGGCAATTCCAAGCAAACAATTAAGCAAAGGGGAAAGATCGAAGGATCAGTTGTTCAAGGTCATATTGGTAGAGAAACTAGTGATTATTATTATTATTACTTTGGGAATGATGTGTCATGTAGGAGAAACAGACCCAATCGCAATGATGAAGGTGATATTGATCCTTTATTTCGACCGATATCAATTTTTAATCAAAATTGTCGAGGTTCTAAAAAGCGTGGAAAGCGAAGCTTCACTAGTATGGAAATGCAATCAGTTGTGACACATATTTTGCTTAATTGTCCAGAGATTCAATCATATCTCAAGTAAGTGTTAAAAATATGTTATCAAATTACATGCATACTAATAAGTGTTCATTAACTAACGAAGTATCTGAATGTACAATGGTCAGCTTGTTCGTAAACACATGGGGTAATGAAGCCATCTATACAGAATTTTCCAAATGGCTAACAGAATATGTAAGTGTGCAAGCTTACATTGAATCAATAAGTATTTAATAATGTATTCATGTTATACTAAATTATATTATTTTAAACAACAATATATAGGTTTACGATGAATACTCAAATGTCGAACATTTGAAATTAGTGAAAGAAGTTGCACTTGGACCTGAATCTCAAATCCAGACAATGAATAAGTATTGTGTCAATGGTTTTAAGTTTCAAACTGAAGAGGTTTCTAGGAATAAGAAAACAAATAATAGCGGTGTCTTCATACAAGGTGATGTTGATGGTACTGGCCAAACTATTGAATATTATGGTGTCATTCATGA
>JAJONR010009817.1:0-16416 GCA_029582245.1 Solanum etuberosum
TGGTGTTACCACTTTTGTTGCTCTAGTTCGGACCATAGAGTGAAGGAGGAAAGATATCAATTTGTATCACCCAGATACCAATTGGATTCAAGTAATAGCACGAAAGGAGTAGAAACAAATAGATTTCCTAAAGTCCCATAGTCTCTCGAAGAAAAGTACAGACGTCTCCGTACTGTTCTGCAGGACTCTACTAGACTCGTTTTGGTATAATGAGATCAACGAACCTAGGGCTATGATACCAACTTTGTCACGATCCAGACCGTCGTGATTGTCACCCACACTAACTCTCCGGTGGGAGAACCATTACTACTAACCAACTAACCCCAAAACTAAACATTTAAAGATACGGAAGCAGATTTAAATGCATAATTTATATAGAGTTCTCATAAACTCCAAAGGTTTAAATAAAACTAACCAAACTAATGCGGAAGAACAACCCCTAGAACCTGAAAGTCATTGTACCAAAACTCTGATTAACTGACAAGTCTAAGAAAAGGGAGCGCAGCCCCAAAAACTAAACAAAACACCCTAAACAATTAGTCTGAGCCCGAAAAGAGTGGACTTAAACAAAAGAGAACTCATGGCAGCCCCGAAGAACTGGCTCACCCTTTAATTCGATTGATCACGGATCTCCTAGATGAGGTCTGTCAGTAGCCGCCTGAAGATGCCCTGTACTCAACAAAGAAAGAGCAAGTGCAGTATCAGTACACAACCACAGTGTACTGGTAGGATCACACGGCTATCCCAATAAGTGAAACATATATAAGTCATTACAACATCATAAACATGCATACACCGAACATATACAATATCAATTATCATTTCAGGAGCAATGTACAATTCCACATTCTCTATACAAGTATATATGACAAGTCAATGGTCCTTTCATGGAACTCATACCCAAACTGTTAGTGTGCCGGATCGTGACACCCGATCCAAGTTAGTGTGTCGGATCGTGACACCCGTTCCATTATATATATGTCGGTACGTGACATCCGATCCCAGTTAGTGTGTCGGAACGTGACACCCGTTCCATTCAACATACCACAATCACAATCACAATGTATCTTCTCATAATCATGCAATCAAAAGGTGATTCACAACATAAAGTTATTCGTTCGTACTCATTTACATTAGGTGTGATCAATAATGCAACATTCGAATACATACATGCAATACAATGAAGCAATTACAAACATATATCACACCAACATGAAATCACAACCATCACCTACCTCGAACAAAGCTTGAATCCCCTAAGAAACTTGATTCTTCCTTTTTCATATTCTTTCCGCTTGTTGTTGGTCTACAAGCAATCAATATAACGCGAGGATCAATACACAAGACCTAATTACCCAAATTATAATCAATAATATCAACCCTAGGCCAAACCCTTGATCCCCATACCCAGTTTAGGGCTTTTTCCACCATAAATTCCAGATCAAAACCCTCTCCCATCGATAATTACCCAAGAAACTAAGTTCTACGGATTGAAAAAATGGATTCAGGGAGTAAAAACCTTACCTTTGGTGCTAGAAGAAGTGAAAAACCTTCAAGAAATATCCCTGGGTCATTCCTTAGCTCTCAAGATAAAATGTTGCAGAATAATAACGTTTTTGGGGTTTATTTCCGACTTAAGTCGCGTCTGTCCCGCTGTGGCGGACCTCATCCCGCTACAGCGGCCCCGCCCTAGCGGGAATAATCCCGCCTAGGCAGCTTGCACGGAGACAGAGTGTTGATTAAAGAGTTTCAAACCCCCATTTCACAACACACCTTCAACCTATGACACTCAAAAATTATCCGTTCACGCTAAGATCAGTTTCGGGAGTTCTACTCGCTCGAATTCGATTCCGTAAAGTCGTACGGGTTCCTTAACGTCTTAGCTATCTACTCATGTGATAAAATTCATAATTAGATCCCTCATTCGTTACCAGATTTCCCTAGACCTCACTGACTCCGATTTCGTCCAAATCTGGACTAGGTTAGGAAATTCCAAGTTACTACTAAAAAATTTTCCGACCCCAATTCTTTCCCCATTGGTTTTTCCCTAACGACGGAATCAGGTCGTTACATAAATAAAATTCAAATAGAATATAATATACATAAAAATTTGTTTTTATCTTGAGATAGAAAAAATATTTTTGATAAATCACCGATGATCGAAGTGCAATCTAATCAATAATATCAAAGACCTCTCTTCTCTTTCACTAAGGTGGGATGGATATGGTCAAGATCCTTTTATTTTTAATTAAGAAAATTTAATTCAAATCTTAATATTGAAGTTTTCTTTGGTGAGAAGTGATTGACTTATTTAGTGGGCCTAACCTATATGAATATGTGTTTAGAAAAAAATAGATAAACTCTCTAATATCTAATGAGTAATGAATTACATTTTTCTTTCTAAAATAACTCAATTATCATTTATTAATTAAAATAGTCTTTCAACCTACTTTATTCCAAGCGGAGTGCATTATTGACTACTTTTCCTTTTTTCTTATTTTCTTGGCGTTTTACGGCAACAAGATAAAATGGGAAGTGTTTTCTTTACGGACATAATATATAAATGTATTTTTTAATTTGATATCAATTAATATTTATATTTTATAATTTTGAATATGCACAAATAGATACTTTAACTTGTAAAAAAAAAAGAAGAACAAACATACATTTGTCTTGTGTGGTATCCTAATGACAATTTTGTGTCATATGTGACATTCTATATGTATTATGTCATGTAGGACAAATATGTCTATTTATTTAATTTTATACAAATTTAAATATTTACTTCTGAACATCCAAAATTAGAGAATATAAATATCAGTTAAAACCAAATTTAAATTCAAATCGCATAGTCAGAACAAGAAAAGCTTCTATAAAAATTTCAATCATAAGAGACTTTTTATAGACATTTACCAACATTTTACCTGGTCATAATTTTAAACTATAATTATATTCGATATAATATATAAATATTTTTCTTGACTTGACTTTAGATAATATCTACGCTCTTCAATTTTGGGTGTGCACAAATGAACACATAAACTTGTATAAAGTTAAATATATAGACATGACACACATCATATACATGTGGCTTACCACACATAGAACGTCACATAGAATGTTGCGTAGGACGCAAACTGCCATATAGAACGTATGATGCCAAGTAAGACGTGTATGTCTACTTATTCAACTTTATACAAGTTTAAGTGTTTACTTGTGTATACCAAAAATCGAAGAGCAGTATATAGATGTCAAATAAAACCAAGTTAAAAGATATTTTTATGTATCTAAAAAAGAAGAATTTTTTTTTTATAAAAAAAAGGTTTTAGAGTAACCAAAACACGAGTAGCTAAGAATTATCTCAGATTTTTCATTGTGTTTCGAAAATAAGCTAAGAAGAAAAAGATCTAGTAAATTTCTCTAATTATTGCTAGGCCAGAAACTGTCCCTATTTACTTATTCATTTTTTACTTGACATACTTATTTTTGTAAAAAAAAATCGACATAGTGTGTTTACTATTTCATACATATTAATTGATAGAATTTTTAAATCAATTCACTCATTAAGGAGTTTCTACCTTTTAAAAAAATATTAACTCTCTAAATAAATTAATGGTATAATAAGTAAAAAATATCATCCTTTTTTATTTATCAACTATAACAAATAAAAAAAGATAAGTAAAAAGTTAAAATTGAACCAGTCAAAAGGAACGGAGGAAGTACTTCACAGTGTTTAGAAGAAACAAATACTACAATGAATATGCTATTGACAAGATTAATAAAGTTGCAACAAATACAAAAACAATGAATTGGGATGGAAGGGGAAAGACCTGTTGGTGTACCCTCCCAATCAAGAATTGAGGGGTCGATTTCGTAACAAATCTAATAAAAAGATAATTTTATTTATACTTTGTAAAAATAACTTTTTATTATTTTCTTCTGAGAAAAATTTCATTTTTTGACTTTGAATTCGAAAGTTCTTATTAAAGATATTAAAAGTTCCTTTATCATCATCTTTGTCATATCCGTAATAAACATAATACATTGTTAACATCTAATATATTGTGGAATCATTTGGATTGAAAATAAATTATATTAGGGCCTGAAATATTGCGTTTTGAAAAATGTCTTTTTATTTTTCATGTTTAGATTTTAGTTAAATAAAAAATTTGAAAAACATATTTTTTTTAAAATAATAATTTTCTTAAAAATGAGAAAAATAACTTTCTTAATGAAAATAGGAAACTAAATTATTAGAAAAAAACAAGGTCTATATTTATTGTATTTTTTCCACTCACCTACCGCCCCAAGACTTACCGTTTGAACATCTCACTCCCATCATCCCCGAGGTTCCACGCCCCACCCCAATCACCGTTGAGGCCCCACAACCCCATCTCTCTCATGACAAAACATTAAAAACAAATTTATTTTTCTTTAAAAAAATCGTACCATATCAAAAAAAAAATCTACTATAATTTAGGGAGTCGGTGCAACAAATATGAGGAAATTGAAATGAACGGAGGGAGTGATAGATATTATAATTTCATAGTATTAAGGGTTAATTACATCCTATTTCTGCTCTTTTTCAAATTACAAAAATTCCTTAAAATTTGAGGATTTTGGATACATCACTTAACGTCGTGATGCATCGCGTCCCGATTTCAAACACATCACTCAATGTCCTGATACATCGTGTCCCAATTTTGGATAAATCACTCAGCGTCTGATATATCACATCTCGATACATTACATTTGTTGATACAAGACACACATGTCCCGATACATCGCTCAATGTCCTGATACATCGCGTCTCGATATACTATCTTTGTTGATATAAGACACACCTATCACTATACATCACATTCGATACAACGCCTCCCAATACACCGCGTAAGAGTGATGTATCCGAAAATATGAGAGAGTAGAAATTTATAAATTTTTTGTAAAGAATATGGTAAATTAAGTTGTGCATTTATGTACTTTTTCCTTTTAATAAAAAAAAAAGTGTTGTTACTCCCTAAGTCCAATAATAATTGTCCACTATTGACTTAACACACAGCTTAAGAAACAATAAATCATATGGATGATATTGTTACATTACGGTTTGAATATTGATTAGAATTTAATAACAAGGTCCTATATTTATTATATTTTTCCACTCACCTACCACCCCAAGATTTACCATTAGAACATCTCACTCCTGTCATCTCCGAGGCTCCATGCCCCACACCCCAGCCCTTTTCATTACAAAACACTAGAAACTATTTATTTTTTTAAAACATATTTTTCATGAACAATATCATAGTACCATGTAAAGAAGAAGATCTACTATGATTTAGGAGTCGGATACAATAATTAGTGAACGACGAAACTTAAAGTGATGCGGCAAATTGAAATGGAGGGACAATTTTACACATGGGATAAGGTTTTAGATTTACTAAGGATAAGGCTAAGAGGTGCACCACAAAAATATAATATATATATTCTGCTTTATTTTACCTATTCTTATATCCTATTCTGTCGGTTAGTAAAAATATTTGTTTCAAAATAGTACTTAGTTGTTAATTTAAATAATTAAGAGAAAATTAAGTATCAAATCATATTATGACAACTAAAAATAAACGGAGAGAGTAATAGATATTATTACAATTTACTTATTTATTTTAATAAATCAAAAAAGTATTGTTACTTCCTTGTCTAATAATAGTTGTTCATTATTGACTTGACACACATATTAAGAAATTAATAAAACACTATCCTTTGAATATATTAAATTTAATGCTTTGGAAAATATATTAATACTCCCTCTATTGCATATTAGCTTAATTTTTTTGGTCTTTTTTTATTGTTGAAATAATTGAATTTTTTCAACGTATAAGATGGATCTTTGATTTTTTTTTCATATTTGTCGTTACCTTTAATGAAGTTTGATATTTTCTTGGAGATAAATTACACTATTTACAAAGTTACATTTATAATTTCACAAAGGACAATTGTGGAAAGTATGATTAAAATTATGTCCTTAGGTGTTTTTCTTAATAAGTGTGCATTGCCTCACAAATTCAACTAATATGAAATAAGGTAATGTTAAATGGCCAGAAAATTTGGTCAGAAATTTAAAAAGTCTATAATATCCTTTTTATTTTAAAATAAACTGATCTTTTTTCTATTTTTTAATTAAAAATTATTAAAGTAAAAAGGATAAAAAAGGTAAAATAGCATAGTGTGAAATATGTTATTTTACCATTCTGGCCAAATTCTGGCCAAAAGGATTTTTCCTATGAAATAGAGTAAGTATTGGATAATATTTAATAGACAGAGTAAAATAGACGCAAAAAGATAAATTATCTATTGATTTTTCAAACTAGAAAAATATTATTAGACAACTACTTTTAATATATTGGATAAGTAAAAATAAAGAAAGTGAGTATTTTCTTTTCATACCACTCTTAATATTAAATAACGGTATAAAAATAATTTAATAAAATTCACCTTTAATTAAAATTATTTTTAAAAAATGTGTAATGTTTTAAACGTGAACTTTGAGTGTCCTTTTCTTCATTAATTCAAAATATCAAGAAAATCTATTTTTAGCCACAAGTGTTTGAGTGTACTACATATAGCCTTCTGCCATTTTGTCATTGAATAATGGAATCCCATTAATTTGTTTACTAGTATTTGGAGCATCTGCTCTCTTACACAAAGTGGAGCCCAAAATATAATTTAATCAACAACAATAATATATGCAATGTAATTTAATATAATTTTATAAATAAAATATACTTAATTTTATTTTTATCTTGAGGTAAATAAGTTATTTTTAATAAATTATCGACTATTGGAAGGTAATCTAATCAATAATATCAAAGACCTCTCTTTCTCCTTCACTAAGGTGGGATGGACATGGTCAAGATCCTTTTATTTTTAATAAAAAAAATGATTTTTTTTATTCAAATCTTCATAATGAAAATTTCTTTCGTAATGAGTGTGGTAGACCTAACCAACACAAATATGAGTGGATTGGGAAATAAGATAAAATATCTATACATCTAATCAATAAATTTTCCTTATCTAAAATAATTCAATTATCATTTATTATTCATAATAGTCATTCAACCTACTTTATTACATGCGAAATTAGAGATGACAATCGGAGAGGGACAAAGTGATTATTGGCCAATCTATGTAAACTTGCAAAGACTTTAGTCCATCTCATATAGTTTTTTTTATAATTCGCTCCGCCTCGGCCCACATAAACCCTCCACTTACAATTTGTTCACTAACTTGAGTAGTGCAAATAATATAAAATTGAATCCAAATATTTTAATTTGTTTAGAAAGTCACTTATCAAATTATGAATAATTAACTTGCACAATCTAATTGGATGACTTTGAAAAAAACTAAAAATAAAATATATTTAATTTACTATTCATATCTTTTTCATTATCAGTTATTTTTATTATTTAACTTGCCCCGTCCCACATTACCTTAAACCTACTCCGTTTCGCCTTCAACCTACCCTATTTTTCCTAGCACAGTCTTCAACCTACCTCGCGCCATATCCGCCATGCCCCATCTCCATTTCTAGGCGAAGCGCATTACAAACAACTTTTCTTCTTCTCTTCTTTCACTTTGTAATTGACGAATTTTATTTTGATTTAATTTGATTGATTAATTGGTACCACTCACAGATCTTAAACTGAAACAAGCGAGTTTGTATCTGCCATATAAAAGGCATATTAATAGTCTTTCGTATCCTTGTTGTTTTCTTAAATTTGAATAAACGATATTCTAGTGTTTTATAGGAGTAATTTGCAATTTGCATTCTTAATCTATACACTTTTTGTGACTTACACCTTATCTATTATTTTAATGATTTGCAACCTAATCTCCTTAGTTCTTTTAAAAAAACATTAAAAGTCTCCTTTTTTTAAAATTATTTATAAAAATAAATAGAGAATTACATATAAAGAAAAACAAAAAGTGAATATAAATTAAAAATAAAAGCAATATGAAATAAATGTCATTTGTCCCTTCTTTATCATTAAAATGAAGAATAATCATTCGTTTATAGTATTTCTTTTTTATGCTTTAGTCTTAACATTAATCTCTCTCAGAGGGGATACCATTAATTTTTGAAAATAACGGGCAAATAATTCTTTCTTCCAATCAATTTGTATTAATGATGTTTAACTAATAGTGTATCAACCCATTACACCTTTTCTTGTTTTGATTTATATAAGTTATTCAAAGCAAATCCAAAATTTTGTGGGATCCACTTCTTTCTTTCTTTTTTTCTTTCTTTTTTGTTGGGTGATTTTTTTTTTTAATTGTAAGTTAATGAGTGTTTGTTCCCGTCTTCACAAATTGTACGTGTATTAAGAAAGAGAGACTAGAACAATCAATTATGTTGTTGATAGAAAGTAATTTAATTATATTATTTTAAAATCTTAACAAATATAATAACTAGTTAATTTTTCTATTTTATTCTTGTAAATAATTTAAAAAATGATTTTTCTTATGGTTTTGCAAAGATCTAAGGAGATTAGAGTATAAATTATATATAAAAAAGGATAAGATGTAAGTCACAAACGAGAGCATACATTAAGAATGCAAATTACATATTACTCGAACTAGGTGTAACGACCTGATTCCGTCGTTAGGGAAAAGCCAATGGGGAAAGAATTGGGGACAAAAAACTTTTGAGTAGTGACTTGGAAATTCCTAGCCTAGTCCAGATTTGGACGAAATCTGAGTCATGTGAGGTCTAGGGAAATCTGGTAATGAATGAGAGATATAATAATGAATTTGGTTACATGAGTGGATATCCAAGACGTTAAGGAGCCCATACGGCTTTACATATTAGAATTCAAGCGAGTAGAACTCCCGAAACTGATCTTAGCGTGAACGGATAGTTTTTAAATGTCATGGGTTGAATGTGTGTTGTGAAATGGGGGTTTGAAACTCTAATTCCGACATTCTGTCTCCGCGCAAGCCACCAGGGCGGGGCCGCAGTGGCCGGAGGGGGTCTGCCGTAGCGGCCCAGTCGCGACTTAAGTCGGGATTAAACCCCAAAAACGTTATTATTCTGCAACATTCGTTCTTAAGAGCTAAGAAACGACCCAGGGATATTTCTTGAAGGTTTACCACCTCTTCTAACACTAAAGGTAAGGTTTTTACTCCCCTAATCCATTTTTCGATCCATAAAACTTAGATTCTTAGTAATCATTAGTGGGGGAAGGTTTTGACCTGGAGTTAGTGTTGGAAAAGCCCTAAATTAGGTATTGGGATCTTGGGTTTTTGCCTAGGGTTGATAATGTTGATTGTAATCCGGTAATTAGGTCTCGTTTATTGATCCTTGTATTAAATTATTGTTTTTAGACCACGAACAAGCGGAAAGAATTCAGAAAGGGAAGATTCAAGTGCCTTAGGGGGGTTCAAGCTTGGTTTCGAGGTAGGTGATGGTTTGATTTCATGTTTGGGTAATATATGTTGGTAATTGCTTCATTGTAATGCATGCATATATGTGAATGATGCACTATTGATCAAATCTAATGAAATAAGTATGAATGAACCATTGTATGCCATGAATCCACACTTGATGGTATGATTATGAGTATGCACATTATGAGTGTGAATGTGAATGTGAATGTAGTTGTGTTGATTGGATCGGGTGTCACGTTCTGACACATATATTGAATCGAGTGTCACGTTCCGACACACTAATTGGGATCGGGTGTCACGTTTCGACACACTAACAGTTTGGGTATGGATTCCATGAGAGGACTATTGTGATTGTTATGTTATGTCTACTTGGCATTGATAATCAAATATGTCATGTTTCTCTAAATTGATGACTGAACTATATATTCTGTACATGTTGTGTTTATTATGTTGTGACTGCTTATATATGTTTCGCTTACTGGAATAGCCGCTTGATCCTACCACTACACTGTGGTTGTGTACTGATACTGCACTTGCTCATTCTTTATTGAGTACAGGGCATCTTCAAGCGGCTACAGACAGACCTCAACTAGGAGATAACTGATCGAGACCGGCTTCAAGGATGAGCCAGTTCTTTCAGGCTACCAGGGATCCTTCGTTTTGTTTGTTTAGTCCATTCTGTTCGGACTTAGACATTGCGTTAGTAGTTGTTTTATGTTTGGTTTGGGTTGTACCCCTTCTTCTTAGACTTGTTGCATTTTAAATGTTTTGGTACAACGACTTTCAGGTTCTAGGGGTTAATTTCCGTATTAGTTTTTAGATGTTAGTTGAACTTTCGGAGTTTATGGGAACTCCGTATTATTTATTGAGTTATTTAAACCTGCTTCCATAGTGTTAAATGCTTAGTATTTTGGTTAAATTGCTTAGTTGGGCTATATTAATAGTTCTCCCACCGGAGGATTAGTGTGGGTTTCAATCACGACGGTCTGGATCGTGACAAAGTTGGTATCAGAGCCTTAGGTTCGTTGATCTCATTGTACCAAAATGAGTCTAGTAGAGTCTTGCGAAACGGTACAGTACGGAGACGTCTGTACTTTTCTTCGAGAGGCTATATGACTTTAGGAAATCTCTTTGTTACTACTCCTTTCGTGCTATGACTTGATTCCAATTGGTATCGGGTGATTCAAATTGATATCTAATCTCTTTCACTCTTTTGTCCGAGGAAGGGTAGCACCCGCCAGGGGTGAAGCCCCAGTTGAGGATGTGCATAGACTATCGAAAGTTAAATAGGGTTACCATTCGAAATAAGTATCCGTTGCCTCAGATTGATGATCTCTTTGACCAGGTTCAAGGTGCGTCGGTTTTCTCTAAAATTGATATAAGGTCTGATTACCATCAGTTAAAGATTAGGTCTGAGGATGTACCAAAAACGGCATTCAGGACCCGTTATGGGCACTATGAATTTATAGTAATGTCGTTTGGGTTGACAAATGCGGCTGCAGCTTTCATGAGTTTGATGAATGGTGTGTTCAAACCATTTCTGGATTCGTTTGTTATTGTCTTTATTGATGACATTTTGATTTATTTGAAAAGTAAGGAAGAGCATGCCGACCATCTTCGTATTCTTCTCAGTGTTCTTGGGAGACAAAAATTGTATGCTAAATTTTCCAAGTGTGAGTTCTAGTTGGATTCAGTTGCCTTTTTGGGGGATGTGGTTTCAAGGAAAGGAGTAATGGTAGATCCCCAAAAGATCGAAGCAGTCAAGAATTGGGTCCAACCTAGTTCTGTTACTGAAATTAGAAGTTTGGTAAGGGACAACTAGATAATGAACACCATTATTTTGAAAAATACATATAGTATTGTTGACATAACATGTATGAGTTGCTTAGTAAATGATGAAACTATGTTGCAACAATTGAGGTTAGAATCTCTACTACGATTTCCTAGATTGAGTGTATATCAAAGAGTGTCATGATATGACTCCTCCAATAGTAGCGATGCTTACTTGGTTAAGTCATTAAGTGTGTTACAATTATGGAGAACCTGGACATATGAGGAGAGATTGTCCCCATCCGCACATGTATGACCCCGTGCCGCAGCAGACCAGAGCAGTGGTACCAACAGACAATGGTATTAATGGCAGAGAACGTCCACAAGGTGTGCGAGAAGGAAATCAGCGAGGCCGTGGAGGCCGGGGAAATGGTAATACTGGTAGGAGAGCAGTGCAGCCAGGCAAGGAGGTTGCCCGTTAAGATGACATGGCTCAATTTTATGCCTTTTCGGGCAAGACCGAGGCTGACGCATTGGATGCAGTGATCACATGTACTATTATTGTTGGTGACCAGATGGCTGCTGTTTTGTTTGATCCTGATTCATATGTGTCAGTTCAGTTTGCCTTGGGATTTGATGCGGTTATGATGCGCTTGGTGCCCCCATCCATGTTTCTACCCCAGTTGGAGAGTCGATCATAGTCACCCATGTCTATCGTGCTTGTGCTGTCTTGTTTATGATTTTTTAGACTTGGGCTAATTTGGTTATTCTGGACATGACTGACTTGATATAATCTTAGGCATGACTTGGTTGTCCCTCTATTATGTTGTGCTTAATTGTAATGCTAAGATGGTAACTCTAGAGATCCCGGGTAGAGAAAGGTTAGAGTGGGAAAGGGTGTACAAGCTTAAGCCAACTAAGGTCATATCTTCCATTCAGACTAGGAAACTGGTGGGGCAGGGGTGTTTGACGTTTTTGGCTCATGTTCGGGATATTGATGTTGAGTCTCCCTATATTGAGTCTATTCCTGTAGTGTCTGAATTTAGAGAAGTATTTCCTACCGATTTGCCTGGTATGCCTCCGGATAGAGATATAGATTTCTGCATTGATTTGAAACCTGGTACTCACCCAATCTAAATCCCTCCATCTCGCATGGCTCCGACAGAATTGAGAGAGCTTAAAGCTCAAATGTAGGAGCTTCTTGATAAAGGTTTCATCCGTCGTAGTGCTTCCCCGTGGGGTGTTCCTGTCTTGTTTGTTAAGAAGAAGGATGGTAGTATGAAGACTGTTGATTTTATCTTAAGCCATAAAGGAGTGGATTGATACCAGGATGACAAACCTATGGATAAAGAAAGTCCCATTGAGTATACTTGGGTGAAGACAATATAAGATTTTAGTAAGAAAGTGCGTATGATGTTGGGTTAGTCTTTTGAATTTATGAGTATACCTGAGTTTGATGTGTCATGTCGATGAAAAGGTTGACTTCGTAGTGATAGCGAGGGCTAACTGAGCATAATGGTAATAAAAGTTCATGATGGATTGTGATGGGATGCAACTATATAATAAGATTGTTGGTTAAGCAAATTTTGTAAAGTAATTACAACTTGCGAGTATCTAAGGTTGTGGTTTTCTAATATTTGATGAGTAACGTCGTGGTTGTATGGAAAGTTTTAAGAGATGGTGGTACACCACTCGAATAGAATTTAAAAGAGCTAGAGTCATAATGAAAAAAAATAAAAAAAATAGTGGGATGTAGTACAACCTTTAGAGAGAGGCGATAGCAAGAATATTTTATTTGATTGCAAAGGCTAAATAGATATCTTCAAAGGGGTAGATAATTGGGTTCAGAGACACGTGATTTCATTCGTTTTGCTGTGGCTATGGTAATAGTGTCACAAGTCCATCATGTTGGTTAAAAACTATTGAAAAAGACTTGGAAAATGAGTGTACAAACGTTAGCTCGAGTGCGATGATAAGTGCTTTGTTTTTATTTTTGAGTTTAGTAATGAGTACGATTGAATTTTTAGCGAAAGATATTGTAAGATCGATGGAGAGACGATCAATGATAAACGAATATCCATGAATTCATAAAAATCTTCAAGGTATAAGCTAATATTGATAGATAAGGGGATTGTGTTATACAATTGAATTTACAATTCAAATTTTCATTGTAAGTCTACATTCGTGGTGATATATTTTGTCAAGGTATGAATTTACAAAGTGATAAATGATCAATTATATCAGATATTGAGCATTTGAAAAGACTTACACCTGGGTTGAGTCGTAAAATTGATTACTGTTGATTGTTTAAGTACCTAAGAAAGGTTTTCATTTAAAAGTGTTGGTTTGGAGTAAGGTAAATTGTTGGAGTGTCTATGATGGTTGTGAGTATGATTCACTAGCTATGCTCACGTGTGTTTTCACTTTTATGGGTGGATCCCTAGTGGTGGATCAGGTGTATTGATCCTGTAATGTTCTCTTGGTTAAGTGGGAAGATTGGGAAGACTTGGTTAATTCAGATAATTGGTGTTGTCTTGGAGTTGTTAAAGTATTCTAGTGGTTCTACATGTACCACCTTGCTTATGAGAATTTAAAGAAGAGCTACCATGCGTATTTATGGTTGTTCGACAATCTTAATATTCATCTAGTCGTCAAGATCATGTATCGATTATGCGTGGTTGAGTGTGGGGATCATTGGGTCCAATTCTACTATTCTTAATGGTAATCTACAATCACAATTACTAGTCTAGCATTTCGATAGTGTTGTTAGAGGGTTTGTATGCTTGGATATATTCCTCGATGAGTAGCTGATGTCTAAAGATCAAATTTTTATAACTTAAGCTCGTGGGAATTTATGTTGTGAGATGGAGATGTTGATAAGAACTATGATTGTTTGGGTATTATGAGTGCGTGTTGGTTGGTTCAGGTCCACCTCTAATTGTAGCGAGCATTGATTTAGGATTTTATCATGGTTATATGAGAAAGGATTCGTCCTGATGATTATGTCAAGGTCCTTGATAACATGTTGCAGACATGTGTACGATCAACTTTGGTGGTTATTGGGAATAGCTTTGTTGTTAGTTAAGTTTACATACAATAATATTTATCACTCAATATTGTGATGACTCTATTGAGGCATTGTATGGGAGGATGTGTAGGTATTCAATTGGTTGATTTGAGGCTGAAAATGTGAAACCTTTTGGGTTTGATTTGGTGATGAGATTCGGCAAGAAGGGCAATCTTAGTCCTCGATACATCGGGCCATTTGAGATTCTGGACTGTGTAAGGCCAGTGGCTTCTAGGTTGGCTTTACCGCCTAGCCTATCTGGAGTCCATCCAGTGTTCCATGTGTACATGTTGAAGAAGTATCATGGGGACGTAAATTACATCATAATGTGGCACTCAGTTTTGTTAGATAAAGACCTTCAGTATGAGGAGGAACCGGTGACAATTCTCGATCGCGACATTCGAAAGCTGAGGACCAAGGAGATAAAGTCTGTGAAAGTTCAATGGAAGCATCGTCCGATTGAGGAAGCTACTTGGGAAATCGAGAAGGACGTGCGAGACAAGTATCCCCAGTTGTTCAACGATTCAGGTACTACTCTACCCTTACGTTAGCCAAGTCTTTCCTAGTTGATCACTCGGGGAAGAGTGATGGGTAAATTGGTATATATTATAACGACTTGATTCCATCGTTAGTGAAAAGCCAATGGGGAAAGAATTGGGGCCAAAAAACTTTTGAGTAGTGACTTGAAAATTCCTAGCCTACTCCAGATTTGGACGAAATCTGAGTCATGTGAGGTCTAGAGAAATATGGTAATGAATGAGATATATAATAATAAATTTGGTTACACGAGTGGATAGGTCCGCCGTAGTGGCTCAGTCGCGACTTAAGTCGGGATTAAACCCCAAAAATATTATTATTCTTCAACATTCGTTCTTGAGAGCTAAGAAACGATCTAGGGATATTTCTTGAAGGTTTTCCACCTCTTCTAGCACTAAAGGTAAGGTTTTTACTCCCCTAATCCATTTTTCGATCCGTAGAACATAGATTCTTGGTAATCATTAGTGGAGGAAGGTTTTGACCTGAAGTTAATGGTGGAAAAGCCCTAAATTGGGTATTGGGATCTTGGGTTTTTGCCGAGGGTTGATAATGTTGATTGTAATCCGGATAATTAGGCCTCGTTTATTGATCCTCGTATTAAATTATTATTTTTAGACCACGAACAAGTGGAAAGAATCCGGAAAGGGAAGATTCAAATGCCTTAGGGGAATTCAAGTTTGGTTTCGAGGTAGGTGATGGTTTGATTTCATGTTTGGGTAATATATGTTGGTAATTGCTTCATTGTAATGCATGCATGTATGTGAATGAGGCATTATTGATCAAACCTAATGAAATAAGTATGAATGAACCATTGTATGCCATGAATCCACACTTGATGGTATGATTATGAGTATGTACATTATGAGTGTGAATGTGATTGTGGTTGTGTTGATTTGATCGGGTGTCATGTTCCGACACATATATTGGATCGGGTGTCACGTTCCGATACATATATTGGATTGGGTGTCACGTTTCGACACACTAATTGGGATTGGGTGTCACGTTCCGGCACACTAACAGTTTTGATATGGATTCCATGAGAGGACCATTGTGATTGTTATGTTATGTCTACTTCGTATTGATAATGGAAGACGGTATGCTGCTCTAAATTAATGACTGAACTGTATATTCTGTACATGTTGTGTTTATTATGTTGTGACTGCTTATATATGTTTCGCTTACTGGTATAGCCGCGTGATCCTACCAGTACACTGTGGTTGTGTACTGAAACTGCACTTGCTCATTCTTTGTTGAGTACAAGGCATCTTCAGGCGGCTACGGACAGACCTCAGCTAGGAGATAACTAATCGAGACCGGATTCAAGGGTGAGCCAGTTCTTTCAGGCTGCCAGGGATTCTTCGTTTTGTTTGTTTAGTCCATTCTGTTCGGACTTAGACATTGCTTTAGTAGTTGTTTTATGTTTGGTTGGGGTTATACCCCTTCTTCTTAGACTTGTTGTGTAACACCCCAGAAATTTTTTGAGCTAAGACTCGAACCATCCTTCGTTGTGAGTAGGATTTTACCGAGGAATTTAAAATTTCTTAAGTGTTAAGGTCACTAGATGTAGCACCTTGAGTTCCAAAAAGAACTAAATTGGA
>JAJONR010009818.1:0-17507 GCA_029582245.1 Solanum etuberosum
ACCACTAATCTAAATAAAAATCATGATATAATTTAAATGTATAGAAATAATAATACTTTTACTAAGGAATTTCTTATAACTGACATATACTATGTGAGATCATACTGTCCAATTTATAATCCTAGTTGGCAGGGTTGCTCTATGCGTTGCCAGGATATAGAACTTGCATGTTTAATGTGGATCCACCACTAATCTAAATAAAAATCATGATATAATTTAAATGTATAGAAATAATAATACTTTTACTAAGGAATTTCTTATAACTGACATATACTATGTGAGATCATACTGTCCAATTTATAATCCTAGTTGGCAGGGTTGCTCTATGCGTTGCCAGGATATAGAACTTGCATGTTTAATGTGGATCCACCACTAATCTAAATAAAAATCATGATATAATTTAAATGTATAGAAATAATAATACTTTTACTAAGGAATTTCTTATAACTGACATATACTATGTGAGATCATACTGTCCAATTTATAATCCTAGTTGGCAGGGTTGCTCTATGCGTTGCCAGGATATAGAACTTGCATGTTTAATGTGGATCCACCACTAATCTAAATAAAAATCATGATATAATTTAAATGTATAGAAATAATAATACTTTTACTAAGGAATTTCTTATAACTGACATATACTATGTGAGATCATACTGTCCAATTTATAATCCTAGTTGGCAGGGTTGCTCTATGCATTGCCAGGATATAGAACTTGCATGTTTAATGTGGATCCACTATTGACCCTCTTGGGCTAAAGGAGTTGATGTCACGCCCTGAGGCTACCCCCTTGACGTAACACGGGACCTAGGATCACGAGTGACCCCAAGCTAACCCTGAATCTTGCATATCATGAACATACTGACAATAGCTAAGGAAAATGAACTAAGCGGAAGCTAAATCAATAAATAGATGATGTGGGGACAAAACCAAAATAGTCTGAATGTAAAGATATTAAGAGTTTAGTGATAACTGAAACAACCACTTAACAACTCAAGTTGAATCTACTACTATGTCTGAAAAGCCTCGAACTGAGTTGAGTTACTGGGACATGCCCCCCAGCTAACTCTAACGAAACTGAAACTAAAAATAATGACTAAAATGAAAGCATGTCTATTATCCTCGGAATATGAGGACTCACCGCTGAAGCTGCTGAATGCGGACCGAGAATCGAGCTAAGCGTGATCTGGATGCTAAGTACCTGAACTTACATCATGAAAGGATGCAACACAGAATATGCGTCAGTACTTGGAATGTACTGAGCATGCAGGATATAAATACTAAGCTGAACAAATATATCTAAGTTGAACAAAGAACAACTGAGCAATGACATAAACTGAGCAAGAATATAAATACTGGAACATAACTGAAAACTAAGCTGAATGCAATGACCAAGTACTAATCCTGAAGATAACATGTTGAACTGTATACTGACATAACTGTTGAAAACCTGGTCAAATGCACTAAGAGTCTGACTGTAGGAGCTACTATTAGCCGACATAAGCCACATGAGCTAAACGTGGAGTCCGATGCATACGCCCCATCGAGAGGACCCATTATACCTTGTCAGGGGTATAAAGGCATGATTCGCATGATCACTAAATCTGATCCCCAACAGAGGGGACTTATAATCCTACCGGGGCACGTAGTTTTGGGACTATAAGGGAACACTGAACCCTAGTCCAACTAGCTGCTAAGTCTACTCCCAAAAGAATATGTATATGACACAAACGTAACTGGAATACTGAATAGCTCAAAATACTGATATGCCAATCTGAGAATGCGACTTTTATGTACTGATAATGTGACATTCAAAATATGGAGCATGAGTATCTGTTTAACTGACCTAGCCAGTATAATTCATGAACTAAGAGAATTTATACAAACTAGGGTTCTGAGTTTCATACAAGGAATTAAGCAAACTTTCCAAGAAACATACTATTTCGATTAAAGATACTACAACAATTAAATCACAACAAATCTCCAAGGTTTTAGAAACCCTAGGTCTAAACAAGATATGGAGAATCAACGAAACTATTTGAATTCTAGGGACCTAGTGGATGAAAGGAACCCACAAGTGAAATCACACATACCTGGTGACGAAATCTACAAAGAAATCCTTTAGATTTCGGGGCTGAACTTGAAGAAAGCCCATGCTTGTTCTTGAGAGGGATGGTCGACTTTCCTCTTCTTTTTGCTCTAAGCTTGGACGATTTTTGGAAAATGAGGATTCTGGGTATGTCTGACTAGGTTATTAGGCTTAGACTGAGTAAAACGACGTAGTTTAGGCATCAAACAACGTAGTTTAAGTGTCCAATGCATAGAGGAAAAGATCAAAACGACCCTGACTTAAAAGCTGACGAAGGTCATCCACGAAGGAATCGACGGACCGTCGTTTTGACTACCAACCATCGACTGTGGTCGTGGTTCGTGGTCTGCCCGACATGGCTTCACTAAAATGAGCATAACTTTTTACTCTGAGCTTGGATTTTAGCAAAGTCGGTGGCAATGGAAAGAGGATTCAATTATTCTTCATTTGATAGGTCATGGGCCACCTAATTCATTATGTTCTAAAAGATATAACTGTTTGAAGTTGACCCAATAACAATTTTCCTCTAATTGGCTACTGGCCCTCACCTACGGTCCATCGGTCCAACCACGGATTGTACTGGTTGACCTTGGGTGGGATCAGAGACCATCAAAATTTGGACCTCAATGACAAAACCAATCTACGGTCTGTGGGTCAATCAACGGACCATGGTTCACGGTCGTTGGTGTCACCTTTTGGTCCTAAATTTTCCCTAAGTCTGGGACTGAACTACGGGACCCCACCTACGGTCCGTGGTCTGACACACGGTCCATCGGTGGCTTCCATTAGTTCTAACACCAAATCCATGAAAGCGGTATTTTTTCTATTTTCTCGAATCTGAGGTGTTACAATATCTCCCCCTTGGGAATATTCATCCTCGAATGAAGTCTAAACAAGATGAGTATGGAGGAAAGGAGCTGTAATCTCTACCACTAAGTACTAGAAACTGATATATAACTGAACTGAGTTCCAAGAACATGAAAATATGCTAAAATGCAAGAATAACCGAGGGAACAAGATACTGAGACTGAATTACACAAGAGTAAACTCAGAGACTAGAGAGGAACTATTACCTCAAGCTGAAACGGAATCATAAGGAAAGAGGTGAGGATACTTGGCCATCATGGCTGCTTCTGCTTCCCAAGTAGCTCTCTCTACGGACTGACTCCTCCACAAAACCTTCACTGAAGCGACTTCCTTATTTCTCAACCTACGAACCCGACGGTCAAGAATTTCAATTGGCACCTCTTCATAAGTGAGACTATCCTTCACAACCACACTCTCTAATGGTACTATTGAACAAACTTCTTCAACAAGGAAATCTGAAAGACTGGATGAACCGCTACTAGTTTTGCTGGCAACTCTAACTCATAAGCCATATTACCAACCCTTTTTAGGATTCTGTAAGGACCTACATATCTGGGACTGAGCTTCCCTTTCTTGCAAAATCTCATCACCCCCTTCATAGGTGACACCTTTTGGAAAACCCAATCATTAATTTCAAACTCTGAGTCCCTTCTCCTCACATCTGCATAGGACTTCTGACGACTCTAGGCTGCCTTTAGTCTATCTCTGATGAGTTGAACTTTCTCCATCGCCTCATGAACCGAATTTGGCCCAATCAAGGTTGCTTCACCTACTTCAAACCAACCAATTAGGGACCTGCATCTACGCCCATATAGTGCCTCATACGGGGCCATCTGAATACTGGAATGGAAACTATTATTATAGGTGAACTGTATGAGAGGTAGGTGATCATCCCAACTACCCTTGAAATCGATCACCCAAGCTCTCACCATCTCCTCTAAGGTCTGAATGGTACGCTCTGCTTGACCATCCGTCTGTGGATGAAATGTTGTACTGAGATTTACCTGAGTACCAAGACTTTTCTGGAAAGATTTCCAGAAACGAGATATAAACTGAGGACCTCTATCTGAGATGATAGATAAGGGAACCCTATGCAACCTGACTATCTCATTAATGTATAGTTTGGTGTAGTCCTCCGTTGAATCTGTAGTCTTGACAGCCAAGAAGTGAGCGGACTTAGTGACTCTGTCCACTATCACCCAAATGGAGTCATGTTGTCTGCGAGTACGAGGTAAACCCATAATGAAGTCCATGTTTATCACTTCCCACTTCCATGTAGGAATGTTAATCTCTTGAGTCATACCTTCTGGTTTCTGATGTTCTACCTTAACCTTTTGATAGTTAGGACACTTAGCCACAAAGTCTGCTATGTCCCTCTTCATGCCGTTCCACCAAAAGACTTCTCGTAGATCACGGTATATCTTCGTTGGCACCTAGATGAATGGAATACCTGGAGTTATGAGCTTCTGTAAGGATCTGCTGCCTCAACTCACACACATTAGGAACACATAAGCGACCCTGGTAACGAAGCACACCATCTCCCCCTTAGGAGAAAACCTCAACTTTCTGTTGACAAACTGCACCTTTCAACTGAAGTAATATAGGATTACTATCCTATTTTTCCTTAACCTCCGCTACCAATGAAGATTCTAACCCATTCTAAACTATCACACCACCATCTGATGTGTCCGTAAGGCAAACTCTTAAGCTAGCAAGCCGGTGAACATCTTTGGCTAGCTCTTTCCTTTCTTTCTCAACATGTGTTACATTACCCATAGACAGTCTGCTGAGAGCATCAACATCTACATTGGCCTTACTAGGATGGTAAAGCACATTCATGTCATAGTCCTTGAGGAATTCAAGTCATCTCCTTTGATAAAGATTCAACTCTTTCTGGGTGAACACATACAAGAGGTTTTTATGGTCTGTGAACACATCAACATGAACACCATACAAGTAATATCTCTAAATATTTAGGGAAAATACTACGGCTGTAAGCTCGAGGTCATGAGTCGGGTAGTTTTTCTCATGGACCTTAAGCTGTCTAAAATCATAAGCTATGCCCTTACCTCGCTGCATCAACACACAACCTAGGCCGACCCTGGATGCATAACAATAAATTACATACCCATCTGAACCATCTGGTAGAGTCAAAATATGAGCTGTAGTCAACCTAGTCTTCAGTTCTGAGAAACTTTTCTCACATTTATCTGACCACTGAAATTTGTCCTTCTTCTAAGTCAACTTGATCAATGGGGAAGATATGGATGAAAATCCTTCAACAAATCTCCTGTAATAACCGGCCAAACCCAAGAAACTTCTAATATCTGTTGGAAGGATAGGTCTGGGCCACTGCTGTATGATATACAGTGAGTTTACGTTATTTTTGATGCATTTCACTTAGAGTTTGTGTATGTCTTGAGCTATTATGTTATTAGATATAATGTTTTTATGTAATATTTGCAGGAAATTGGTTCGGTAGCGGTAGACTGAAAATGGATTGAAAAGAGCAGCCGAAGCTATAAACGAGGCTAACAACGGACCGTAGGTCCAACGATGACCTGTAGGTGGTGAAGCATAGGTCAAGTTCAGGGAATTCTGACCAAGTGTGGAACAACGAGAGCTAATGACGGACTGTAGGTCGAGTGACGGACCGTAGGTCGAGTGACGACCCGTCCTGCACATCCGTCGATGAGATTAGAGATTTTGAAGTTCCAGTACCTGAACCACGGAGGCGACCCACGGACCGTAGGTCGACCCACGGTCCGTAGGTCATGATCGTCAGTCAAATCCACATTAGACCCAATTTTCTAAATCTAAACCAACTAGTTGGTTTAGGATTTTAGCACTATAAATATTAGTTGTTATTTTTGTTTTTAGGGGCTAGACAGTATTGTAGACTTTTGTTTTGGTCTTTTGGAATTATTTTGCAAACTCTTAGCAATTTAATTTCCAAAAGTTTGTTTATGCAATTTAACTTTAAATTTCAATTCAAGATTTCGGTTTTCATCTATTCTAACTATAAGTGCATGATTTCTTTTAACCTAATCATGAATTGTGAACTCTCAAGCATGAGTACCTAAATCCACAACTAGGTTTATCGAAACCATGAGTAATTAACAACGTATGAATAATAACTATGTAATTCTTGAATAGTGTTTATGCATGTATTGTTAATTCTTTTGTTTAGAAGTCTTTCTAGCGGTGTACAACGTTAGAACTCATCTCGTTCCTACTTGCCTTACCAAGGGGGTAATGAATGAGAAAAGGATTGAACAACAGAGATTTAGTTAAGGATTTGCTGCTATCTAATAGTCAGACTTTAATCAATTAACGTGAGGGTGAAAACCCAACTAAATTGACACAATGACTAATCTGGGGTAAATGTAAGGGTTAGTAAAGCACACACTCGTTGATTTACCAAGTCGTGAATGAAAGTTCCTACTAAGATTACCAATCACGTAGGGATACATAACTTATCGGTCTTGCATGTCAAACACTAGGATAAGATTACTATTATTAGGATTACTACGTTAAGAGCTTGTGGGGAACACATATACCCTAGTTTCCATCTTATATTGATAACTCAAATTGTGAATCTTGTTTACTTCTTACTTAAACATTCAAATCAACAATCTGTTATTTATTTACAATATCCCCCCTGTTTACTTTTCTCAGAAATAGTTTGACTAAACGGAGATAATTGTGAGTTAAGTTTAAGTATGAACCATATTCCTCGTGGGATCGACCCCAACCTACAAGTTGGGTTCTTTATTTGGCAACGACCGCTTATACTTCTTTAGGGAGGTGTAATTTGGGTGTATCAAATTTTGGCGCCGCTGCCGGGGAATATGGCTTTTATATTAAACTAACTACATTGTTGAACTTTAGTCAAGTATTTCTCGATTTTACATTTTTGTTTTGTTTTTATTTTCTACAGGTTTCAACTCTAGTGTATGCCAAGTACACGGAGTCGAGGTGAACCCTTGAACCTCTACGATCCTAAATTGAGAAAAACTTTGAGGAAAATAGATAATCAAGGGGTACACAATAATCTAATCGGAGAGGGTCAAGGATATGGAGCTCAATTGCCACCTCCTGGAGTTTTGAATATACCCGTCCAGTTTCAGGATGGTAATCTGATCAAAAATACAGAAAGGTGTAGAATCCGCCAACACCGAGGGTTTGTGATAACTACAGGGTCGAATTTGATGCGGTTGAATCAGAAGGGCCTATTGTTCCCCCTCCTCTACCTCCAGGACATACATTTGTGGTGACCAGCAGTCTTATGCAAATGCTTAAAGCAAGAGGGCTATTTTCTGGGTTAGCTTCAGAAGATCCATATCCGCGCATGGCTAAATTAAAAAGTGTCTGTAAAAGTTGTGTGGGACGACCAGAATTGGATATGAATGTCATAGGTTTGAGAGTGTTCCCACTGTCGTTGACTGGTGATGTAGCTGTGTGGTTTTCTGAGCTGCCATATAATTCGATCTATACATGGGACCAGTTACATAAGGTGTTCATGGCAAGGTATTTTCCGATATCTAAGAAATTAAATCACAAGGATAAACTGAATAACTTCGCAGCACTACCTGGAGAGTCGGTAATTAGTTTTTGGGATAGGTTCACTTGGTTCATGAGGAGTATTCTGAATCACCACATAGATGATGAGTCACTAAAGGAGTACTTCTACAGAGGACAAGATGACAATGGAAGGGCTGTTTTAGATACTATTGCTGGAGGATCATATGGTGAGTGCACTTTTGAGGAGATTGCTGAAAAACTTGAGAGGATTTCCCAAAACAATAGGCATGGAGCACTAGAAAGGCAAATACTGGTAGGAGCACGTTTGCTGTCTAAAAAACACCAAGTCAGTCAAATGAGGACATTCGTGAAGAGATGGCTCAAATGAGGACATAAATTGGCTTAGTACTAAAGCATGTGAGTGGGAGTGCAGAAAAAGTGAATGTGGAAAATTATCTGACTAGAACCCCCACCACCGCCAGTTGAGGAGTACTACTATGAGGAGGATGCAAATTTGGTAAATGATCATACGAGGGGTTTCTGAACCAACGCCCAAGGTTCCAACTCGAATAATTGGTGCCAAGGTCAAGTAAACCAAGGTCAGAACTATGGCAACTACAACCGTGAGGGTAACTATGCCCGGGATGGGAATTACAATCGTGATAACAATTACAACCGAAATAATTATGGCAACAAGAATGATAAGGTTGGGCCCTACGTTCCACCTGGTAATAGAGAGGCTGGTACTAGTATGACTCGCATTGAGGATATGATGCAAAAAATGATGAAGAGGTTTGAGGTGACAGATGAGAATGTGAAAGAGATGAGGAATGGTTTATCTGGAATTGGTCAGAAAGTTGAGGCCCATGCCGTGTCGATAAAGCAACTTGAGCAGCAGTTTAGTAAGTTGTCCACTACTGCAAACCCATGCTAGCCTGGCACACTTCCTAGCAACACCATCCAGAATCCGAAAAATGATGGGCATTGTAAGGCAGTCACTACGCGGCAAGGAAAGTAGACTATTGATCCCCCCATGCCGTCTGAGGTTGAAAGAGTGATAGAAAAAGAGGAGGATGAGAATGAGGTTATTGAAACTCTAAAAGTGGACAAGGAAAAGGAAGCTGAAGTAACCCAAAAAGTTGTTCCCATGCCTAGACCTCCACCTCTGTTTCCACAAAGGTTGGTGAAAAAGGCTGAAGAGGGAAAGTATCGCAACTTCATCACTATGTTGCATCAACTATCCATAAATGTTCCGTTGATTCAAGATTTGGAACAAATGCCTGGGTATGCAAAATTCATGAAAGACTTGGTGACCAAAAATAGGGCTGTCAGTTTTGGGATTGATAAGAGGTTGCAACATTGTAGTGCTATTGCTACTAGGTCACTTGTGCAAAAGAAAGAGGATCCTGGAGCTTTCACTATTCCTTGTACCATTGGGATTTTGCACTTTGTGAAAGCTTTGTGTGATTTGGGGGCCAACATTAATTTGATGCCATTGTCTATATATAAGAAGTTGGGTTTAGGAGCTCCAAAGCCGACTGCGATGCATTTATTTATGGCTGATAGAACTGTGAACATTGGAGTACTCCAAGATGTCCTTGTAAAAGTAGAGTCATTCATCTTTCCATCAAACTTTGTGATACTTGATTGTGAGGTTGATTTTGAGGTTTCCATCATCTTAGGGAGACCATTTCTTGCTACTGGACGTGCCTTAGTTGATATGGAGAGAGGGCATAGGAGGTAACGTTTAACATCTGTAGGTCTATAAAGCATGAAAGTGATCTTAAATCGGTATTTATGGTAAATCACATTGTGGGGCAAGAATATGAGGTGTCCATTGAGGAAAGGTTAGTTGTTGATGCGCTAGTAGCGGTGATGATGAATTTTGATTGTGATGGTATTGATGAGTATGATGAGCTAGTTTCACTTGATAGGTTCGAGTTTCGTTTTAAGCCAAAACGGTTGGAATTAGACATGAAGAATCGTGAAACCCACCTGCAAAGCCGTCTGTTGATGAGCCTCTAAAACTGGAACTTAAGGTCCTTCCATCCCACTTGCGGTATGTATTCTTGGGACAAAATAACACCTTGCCCATTATTATTACTGCTGACTTGAGTGAAGGGTAAATAGAGGCTGTGATATCGGGGTTGAAGTGGTACACGAGGGCTATTGGGTGGACTATTGCGGACATTATTGGGATTCCGCCGGGCAATTGTTCTCACAAAATCCAACTCATGCCGGACAGTAAGCCAAGTATTGAGCATCAAAGGAGACTAAATCCCCCTATGCAAGAGGTTGTGAAAAAGGAGATCATTAAGTGGTTAGATGCTGGAGTCATATATCCCATTGTTGATAGTAGTTGGGTTTGCCCAGTTTAGTGTATGCCAAAGAAAGTAGGAATCAATGTGGTTCCCAATGTTAAAAATGAGCTTGTTCCAATGAGACCGGTGATTGTATGGAGAGTGTGTATGGACTATCGCACGTTAACTGCATGGACCGAAAAAGACCACTTCCCAATGCTGTTCATGGATCAGATGCTAGATCATCTCGTTGGTAAGGGTTGGTATTATTTTCTAGATGGGTATTCTGGCTACAATCAAATCTCAATACCTCCAGAAGACCAAGAGAAAACCACCTTCACTTGCCCTTATGGTACTTTCTCCTTCAAAAGGATGCCATTTGGGTTATGTAATGCTCCAACGAGTTTCCAGCGTTGTATGGTGTCAATATTTTCTGATATGGTGGAGGACACGATAGAGGTATTTATGGATGATTTCTCTGTGGTAGGTGACTAAGATGATTGTTTGGCACATTTGGATGAGGTACTAAAACTGTGTGAAGAGTGCAATCTTGTGCTAAACTGGGAAAAATGCCACTTTATGGTGAAAGAGGGTATAGTTCTGGGTCATCGGATTTCGCAGAAAGGTATTGAGGTTGATAGAGCCAAAGTTGAGGTAATAGAAAAGCTTCCACCACCTATATCTGTAAAAGGAGTTCGAAGTTTTCTTGGGCATGCAGGTTTCTACCGGAGGTTCATAAAATATTTCTCAAAAATTGCACACCCATTGTGCAAGCTACTCAAAAAGGAGTGTAAGTTTGATTTTGATGATGCTTGTCTGAGATCATTTGGAGAGTTGAAAGAAAAGTTAACTTCAGCATCTATCATTATTTCACCGGATTGGGGACAACCATTTGAAGTTATGTGTGATGCGAGTGGGGTGGCTCTTGGGGTAGTATTAGGACAGAGGTGAGAGAAAATTCTTCATCTGATCTACTATGCCAGCAAAGCTCTGAATGTGGCTGAAAAGAATTACACTTTGACTGAACAGGAACTCCTTGCTATGGTTTTCGCATTTGAGAAATTTAGATCCTACATGCTTGGTACTAAGGTTATAGTGCATACTGACCATTCTGCATTGAGCTATCTGATGGCTAAAAAGGATGCAAAACCAAGGTTGATTAGATGGGTGTTCCTACTACAAGAGTTCGACTTTGAGGTAATGGGTAGAAAGGGAACAGAAAATTAGGTTGCTGATCACTTGTCCAGACTAGAGGAGGAAACTATGATTAAGCTAGAGGATAGAGTTGAAATTAATGATGTGTTCCCTGATGAACAGGTATTGACGGCTTCTTATGATCTTATCCCTTTGTTCGCAGATTTTGCTAACTACTTGGCAAGCGATTTGGTTCCACCGGATTTGTCATTTCACCAAAGGAAAAGGTTTATGTTTGATGTGAAGAAATTCTTTTGGGATGAGCCTTACTTTTTTCGTGTTTGTGCTGATGGGATTATTCGTCGCTGTGCACCCGAGGTTGAGATGATGAGTATACTAGAGGCGTGTCATTCATCGCCTATTGGTGGGCACCATAGTAATATATTTTACAGTGTGGATATTACTGACCTACAATCTACCAAGATGCTCATGATTTTTGCAAGTCTTGTGATCGTTGCCAACGTGAAGGAGGGATTTTGAAAAAGCAAGAACTACCTATGAACCCAATACTAGTAATTGAGCTTTTTTATGCTTAGGGTCTTGATTTCATGGGTCTGTTTGTGAGTTTGAATGGGATGAAGTACATTCTTGTTGCGGTTGACTATGTATCAAAATGGTAGGAGGCAGTCGCGCTTTCAAACAATAAGGGAAAGAGTATCACTGCATTCCTGAAAAAGAATATCTTCTCCAGATTTGGTACACCAAGGGCAAGCATAAGCACTGGAGGTTCTCACTTTTGTAATAAATTGTTTAAGGCGTTGCTTGAAAATTATGGTATTCGTCACAGCGTAGCAACCCCGTATCATCCGCAATCAAGTGGGCAAGTTGAAGTGTCGAATCGTGAGATAAAACAAATTCTTGCAAAGACCGTAAATACCAACAGAACTGATTGGTCGAGAAGGCTTGATGATGATCTATGGGCTTATCGCATTGCATTCAAAACTCCCATAGGTATGTCCCCCTACCAACTTGTATATGGGAAATCTTGCTATTTGCCTGTACAGCTAGAGCATAAAGCAATGTGGATGTTAAAGAAGTTGAATTTTGATTGGGGCGGCCGCATCGAGTCAAATATTGAATGACATGAATGAGCTTGATGAGTTTCGCCTCAAAGCATATGTAAGTTCAGCCTTGTATAAAGAGAAGATGAAGAAGTACCATGATCAGAAGATCGAAAAGCGTGAATTCATTGTCGGTGATTTAGTGCTCTTATTTAACTCAAGGTGTCACTTATTTCCTGGCAAGCTCAAGTCCAAGTGTACCGGGCCATTCAAAGTAATTCAAGTATTTCCACATGGAGCGGTTGAGCTCGAGAACAAGGAAGGAATGAGGTTCACGGTAAACAAACAGAGGATAAACTCCACTTAGGGAAAGCTGAGAGTGTCAATGAAGTAAGGCATGGGATCTTAGTGAAGTTTGAGTAACTAAGGTGTCTGCGTCGTGCCGCGACAATAAATCAAGAGCTGCTTGGGAGGCAACCCAATATGTAAATTCTAGCCAACTATAGGAGTTTCTTTTCGATATAAGGAGTTTTTCTTAAATTTATAGCTTTCTAGATAGTTGGTTATTAATTTTTCGTTTTAGTGTTGGCTAGTGATAGATAGAGTAGGGTCTGTGTCTAAAAAGTGTCTAGCAAAATGAAAAAAGGAAGTCCTAAGGTTTGCTACGTGTGCAGGGACGAAAAGGAAAAATCTGCAGAAAATAAGCTAAAGCAGTGGTCTACGGATCCCATCGACGGTCCGTCGGTCCAACCACAGACAGTGGATGGCATCCGTAGATCCCAGGTATGTGTTCTCAATTTTTTCTAAGTGTTGGAGTGAACCACGGACCCATCGACGGGGTTTCGTTGGTCCAAAAATAGGGTTACAGATGACCCGACCCGGACCCCCTTTTAAAATAAAAACCCCTTCACTTTCAAAACATCCCCCATTTCCCTCCGTTCACCAAGAATTTCAAACCATTAAAATACCCACATTCATTCCATAATCTCCCCCATTTACTCGCCTATATCTTTCCTTTCCACTTCCATTTCCACCATTCTATTTCACATCTCCCCCAAATTTTCCATTTTCTCCCCTCACTTCCTCTCTTCCACAAGAGTTGCCAAAGTCCGGGTTTGGTGTCAACATCAGTTTAGGAGCACTTGTACTTGATCACACACTCACCAACTTTGATTACTTCAAAGGTAAACGATTTCACCATAACTTTGAATTCCTTGTTCATTGTTTAAACTATGAAGTCACAAAGTTGAACTTGACCTTGGGTTGTTAAATTACTTGTTAAATGTTGAATTCTGGTTTAGATAATACCCTTGGAATGATGGTGTGTGAGTGTGTAGTTAATTTTAATCGAATATATGGATTTGTTAGGTATAATTAAGAGTTTTGATGTAGAGTTTCATTGTTTCTTTGTGTTAACTTCGAATTTTGCATAATCGAAACCCTACGGATGATGAACTATCAAATAATATGTTGAAATGCATGTTTAGACTTAGATTAATTGATTGATTGTTGTAGTTAATGGGTTTTATGAAATTTTGGATTTCAATACCTGGCACAGTTGTGGTACACGACCACAACCGACGGACCATAGGTCCACCTACGGACCATAGGTCGTGGTCCGTCAACCATATACACACAAAAATAGGCTAAGTCAGGAACCACAGTGTGTACTATGGTTCATCGTTCCATCGACGGACCGTTCTGCACATCCGTGGTTCCAACGTTAGAGAACCAAAAAGGGACCTCCTGACTTACGGAGGGGACCCATGGCCCGTCACACCATCGGCCGACCGTAGGTCACAAAAACAGTCATTGTCTGTATTTTTTTAAATTTTTTGTCTAGGTCCTAATGGTGTTCTAAAATTACTCTGTGATTCTTTTTGACTTCTTTTAGTACTAACTAGTCATTCCACAGGTACCATGGCTCCAAAAGAGGCACCCGTTTACTCCAGTAAAGGAAAGTCCAAGTCAGTTGCACCTTCGCGTCGAGTAATTTAAGATTCCAGCGGAGAAGAGTACACACCGGGCCAAACGAGACCCCCCCCACTGCCCCTGTGACTACTAGGCACCGGAGCAGGCAGACCATTGTATCTGACGAGGAGCATCCCTCTTCCACCACCCCCGTAGTTGCCCCCCAGTCTGAGTAGGGGCCCCAGCATGCTGAGGAGTCATATTCTGGCTCAGAGTCGCAGTCCGTCTCTAGTTCCAGCTCTGGGTTTCTGATGCCACTAGCTCCGGAGAGGCTCATGACCCAATGGGCATAACCTTGTACCCCGTTAGGATTAGCACCGAGCCAAACAGGTGGTGTGTCGATGGTAAGTTCCAGATATACTATGATAGGCAAAACTGAAATGAGCATTAGAGGCAGACCCGGACCATTACTGAGGAGCATCGGGTACTTACTGGTAGCCTCCACACTGTGCCCATGATTGAGGAGTTATTCAAGAAGCATAGGTGTGAGTGGATGACACAAATTCTGGGAAAATTTAGAGAGGAGATGACCCGAGAGTTGTATGCCTCATACGACGCCACTTTCTGAAATGCTATCTCAAAAAAGGCTAAGCCAATAGATTAGCCCCCACTTTAGGCTACCTTAGTGCAGAATTTTTCCGTTGACATCTCTGAGACCACTATCCACCGGTTCATTTATGGCCCAGACCACACTCTGCTGATTAATACAGAGGAGTATGACTACATGATGGGAGTGGTTCAGAGTGGGGCATTTCAGAGGGATACCGAGCAGAGAGAGACTTTATTTCATTGGATGGCCCGTAGCATTACCGATGAGGGGGAGCATACTGAGTGGGTGTGCAACACTACTTTGCCTATGAGAAAGGCAACTCTGAGCTTCACTGTGAAGTTTTTTTGGACCATTGTGCATACCATACTGTGCCCTAATCAGGCGGAAAACGTGGTTACTTGGGATCGGGTTGTGATGTTGACAGCACTTGTGGCAGGACTTGAGCTTGACTTCACCCGGATTCTGATCGCTGAGATTCATGAGAGGGCCTTCAAGACTACCACTACTTTGCCCTTTCCTTGTCTTATATTTCACCTATGCGGGGCAGCTGGGGTGCCTATTTGGCATTGTGCCAGTCTGATAGATGCGACCAAGAGAGTGGACATTGGCCTTACTAGAGATGATGCCAATCTGGCTGCACCGCGGAGGGATCCACATGTTGACCTACCTCCCTTGGGTGCTGATCTTACCGATGATGTGGAGCAGATTCAGGTTGATGATGCCGCCATACCCACCACTACAGATGCACAGGCTCCCCCTTCTACTGCCACTAGTCAGGTTGTGAGCTCATTCCAAGCCACTCCCTCTTCAGGGTCCACTGTAGTTCCTCTGGCCCGAGTCCAGAAGTTGGAGACTCAGATGGCCACTCTGCTACAGCACATGGGGCCTTGGATGCAACGATCTGTAGAGGAGTCCAAGGCTCATATGGAGCGGATGATATACGGGAAGATTCAGGCGGTAAATAACCACCTAGATGCATTCGAGTTGCGAGTGTTGGAGAGGCCTGCACCCACTATAGATGTGACTACTTTCCAGACGGAGCTGGTTAGGCTCCGATCTGATGTTTATGCCCTGCTAGCCCCTGCTGAGGTTGTACCGGAGACTGCACCTGAGGCTGAAGAGGATGAGTTGGTGATGTCTGCACTTTTTAGCGATACTATGCCACCAACTGACCCTTCCCGTGTGGTTGGGAAGCGCCATTGTTCTTCTGTGCATACTTCCGATGCTGAGGAGGCCCACCGAGCTAAGAAGAGGGAGAAGTAGGAGCTTAAGGCTGCCCAGCGACAGTCTTTATTTGAGGAGGAGATGCGTCTAAGGAGATCCCGTGAGATGGAGTTTGTTGGTGCATCGGGTTCGAGGAGCACTACTTATGGTGTTCCTCTTTTTGATGAGGGCACTACTGATGGCGTCCCTGTTGCTGATCCAGCGGGTTTTGGGAAACTGGACCCACCCATTTTTTTATGGATCTTCGGCGCATATGCACCACAGGTTTGCTTCACCCTATGCTTTACTTTTATTTTTTTCTCTGCATCGAGGTCAATTGCACCATATTTTGTTGGGGGTGGGGTAAATGGGTTGTGAGTGATAGGGTGAAGTCTGAGTAACCCAACTCATAACCCTCCCTTGGTGTTTTCTTGCCTGTGTTCTTTTTCCCCAAGGGACTGATTTACTTTTATGTTGAACCGGCATGTTTAGGATTGTATGTGCAGAAGTAAGCAGAAGAATGAAAGCATGATGGCATAAGAGCATGAAATTGATACCTGTCTAATATTTTGAAATGTGCTAGATCTATAGGTTTAATGAGTTGAATGTGTTGGATCTTCATGTGACATGATAAGGAACCGGTATGATAGCATGACTTAAGCTAAAACTTGAACTGGGTAACTCAATAATCTGGTAATGAAACAATGTGCCAAGTGTGTTGAGTAGATTTTGTATATTCATATTGTATGTGACAATCTAGAACTCGCCCCGTTGGTCCTATGAAGATAATCTAGGCTAGGAATTGGGAAATGATCATAGGCACTTGTTCTAACAAGTCCACTTAAGCCTAAAAAGATCAAACCAAAAGAAATTAATGTTATTTTCGATCCAAATGTTTGAGCCTAACGAATACCACTTCTTTCAATACACCGAACTCACCTTCCCTAAAAGATTATTTTGGCCCTGGTCCAACCTTGGACATGTGCACCTTAACTTAGGCCAAAAGCCTAAGTTGAGGGTGGCTATTCAAAAAATTTACCTTAATCTTGGCCCTAGTCCGACATCGGATATTGTGCACCTTAACTCATGCAAAAGACATAAGTTGAGGGTTGCTATGAAAAAGGAAACTGAAAGAAAAGGGTATGAAAAGAGTTGTGTGTAGAAGAAGAAAATGGATAGAAAAAGATGTGACTGAAGTCAAAAGAAACAAAAAGAATGATAATGATAACGAGAAACAAAGAAAGAGAAAAAGTGAAAAAGAAGAGCGATAAAGTCAAAGGCACATCTGTGATGAAGAAAGTCAAGGAAAAGAGCAGAAAATAAAAATATGTTAACAATTGGTTGAGAAAAAAGGTAAAAAGCCAATGTAATGTCAAGGAGGGCAGAAAAGTCACTAAAAGTACCCAAATGTACCCTACCGGACCCTGAGCCTACGTTACAAGCTAATAAAGTCCTATAGTGATCCTAGTGACTAGTTTGGAGAATCTATGCAGTGAAAATAAGGGCAAGCCTATGGTATTGATCACTAACTGTATTTCAATTCACTTCTGAGCGTGAGTGTTGACTGTATCCTTAAACTTAAAAATCAGATTTGTTGTGTGAAAAAGGATTTCTTTGAAGTGAGGGCACTAGTTACATTGTTGGAGAGTTGGTACCTTGGTTGTAACACCCCAGAATTTTTTTGAGCTAAGACTCGAACCATCCTTCGTTGTGAGTAGGATTTTACCGAGGAATTTAAAATTTCTTAAGTGTTAAGGTCACTAGATGTATCACCTTGAGTTCCAAAAAGAACTAAATTGGAAATAGCA
>JAJONR010009819.1:0-15552 GCA_029582245.1 Solanum etuberosum
TTAATTATTATTATTATTATTATTATTATTATTATTATTATTATTATTATTATTATTATTATTATTATTATTATTATTATTATTATTATTATTATTATTATTATTATTATTATTATTACTACTACTACTACTACTATTATTATTATTACTATTATTATTTTATTTTATTTTAAATAACAAGATATTGATATTATTATTTTAAAATAACGAGATATTGATAGACTTTGATTGAAAGACTGTAGTTGGGAACCACTTAATTCATGTTTAAAAGATTGGTTTTAATTAAGAATGTGGTTATACATCTTTTCGTGAAACGCTTATGTAACGACCGGTTTCCGTCGTTATGAAAAAGCCAATGGGGAAATAATTAGGCCAGAAAAACTTTTGGGTAGTGACTTGGGAATTCCTAGCCTAGTCCAGATTTGGACGAATTCTGAGTCAGGTGAGTCCAGGAAAATCTAGTAATGAATGCGGGATCTAATTGTGAATTTGATCACATGAGTAGATAGCTAAGACTTTAAGAAACCCGTACGACTTTACGGAATCAAATTCAGGCGAGTAGAACTCCCGAAGATGATCTTGGCGTGAAAGGGTAGTTTTTGAACGTCAAGGATTGAAGGTGTGTTGTGAAATGGGGACTTGGAACTCAAATTCTGAGGTTCTGTCTCCGTAAAAGCCACTTGGGCGGGGCCGCTGTGGCGAGATGGGGTCCGCTGTAGCAGGCCAGTCGTGACTTAAGTCGGGGAAAAACCTCAATTTCGTTATTTTTCTGCAAACTTCGTTATTAAGAGTTAGGAGGCGACCAAGGACGAGTTCTTGATAGTTTTCCACGACTTTTGGTGCTAAAGGTAAGGATTGTACTCCCCTAATCCATTTTTACGATCCGTAGAACTTAGATTCATGGGTAATTATCGTTGGGGGAGGGTTTTAGCCTAAAGTTGATGGTGGGAAAAAGCCCTATACCTGCACCTTAAGTTCATGGGTTTGGTCTTGGGTTATTGGATTTGTTATAATCTGGATAATTAGACCTTAATTTATTGATCCTTACATTATTTGTATGATTTTAGATCAAGAACAAGCGGAAAGAATCCGGAGAGGGAAGGTTCAAGAGTCTTAGTAGGATTTAAGGTTGGTTTCGAGGTAGGTGATGGTTGATTTCATAGTTGCATGATATATCTCGGTAATTGCTTCATCGTAATGCATGCATGTATGTGAATGAGTAACTATTGAACAAACCGAATGAAATGAGTTTGAATGTATGATTGTATGCCATGAATCAACACTTGATTGTATGTTTATGATTATGTACATTATGAATGTGAATGTGATTGTGGTTGTGTTTATTGGAGCGGGTGTCACGTTTCGACACATACATTGGATCCGGTGTCACGTTCCGACAAATACATTAGATCGGGTATCATGTTCCGACACATACATTGGATCAGGTGTCACGTTTCGACACACTAATTGTGATCGAGTGTCACGTTCCGGCACACTAACAGTTTGGGTGTGGGTTCCATGAGAGGACCATTGTACTGTTGTATTTACTTGTTATTGAGAATGTGGGATTATACATTGCTCCTGAAATGATAACTGGTTTATATTTATATTTTGTATATGTGTGTGTTTAGTGTGTTGTGATTGTTGGTATTAGCTTTGCTTACTGGGAGTAGCCACGTGATCCTACAAGTACACTATGGTTGTGTACTGGCACTGCACTTGCTCTTTCATTGTTGAGTACAGAGCATCTTCAGGCGGCTACTGACAGACCTCATTTAGGAGATCACTGATCGAGACTGAATTCAAGGGTGAGCCAGTTCTTCCAGGCTGCCATGAGTTCTCATTTTGTTTAGTCTATTTTCTTCAGACTTAGACTAGTACTTTGGACATTCGCTTGGTTAGTTTTGGGGTTGTACCCCTTGTTCTTAGACTTTTCTTTAGTAGAGTTTTGGTACATTGACTTTCAGTTTTTAGGTGTTGTTTCCGCAATGTTTTGGTAATATTTTCGTCAAATTTCGGAGTTTATGGGGACTCCATTTTAATTTAGACATTTAAACCTACTTTCGTATCTTTAAATGCTTAGATTTTTGTTAAGTTGCTTGGTTGGGTTATAGTAATGGTTCTCCCACCAGAGAGTTAGTGTGGGTGCCAATCACAACGGTCTGGGTCGTGACAAAGTTGGTATCAGAGCCCTAGGTTCGTTGATCTCGGTGAACCCAAACAAGTCTAGTAGAGTCTTACGGAACGGTACGGAGATGTCAGTACTTTTATTCGAGAGACTATAAGACTTTAGGAAATCTATCTGTTTTCTCTTGTCTCATTTCGTGCTATAACTTGATTCCAATTGGTATCTGGTGATCCAAATTGGTATCTAATCTCTTTCACTCGTTTGTCTGCAGATGGTTAACACTAGATTCAACGGTTTCAGGCCCGCAACTCCCGTCAATGAGCTAGGTGAGAAGTCTGCAGCCAGAGGCCGTGGTCGAGGCAGGGGTAGAGGAAGAGTGGCACCCGCTAGAGGTAGAGCCCCAGCTGAGAATGTACCAAGGGAAGAGGCCCCTCCTGCACCGCAAGAAGAGGTAGAAGAGAATGTGGAGATTGAGGACAATGGGGATGTTGGACAGGAAGAGGATGCACCGGCTAGGGATACCAGCGTTCCTCCCTTAGACCCAGTGTTAGCTCAGTAGATCATGTCTTTCTTGAAGGGTTTGGTCGGCCCTGGAGTCCTTCCTGCAGTGCAAGCTACTCAACCTCCGATCAACTGCCCCGAAATTGCTACTATTCCAAGGGTATATGGAACATTAGGTACTGATGCCTTTTTCCATCCTTTGTTGGGTCTGGTGATGACTTGTAATGATTATGAGATGTTGACTAAGTTTTTGAAGTTGAAGTCGCTTGTGTTCCATGGTTCTGAGAGTGAGGACGCCTATGAGTTCATTTTGGTTTGTCATGAGAGGCTTCATAAGTTGGGTATTGTACATCAGCATGGGGTGGAGTTTGTGACCTTTCAGCTTCAAGGTGAGGTTAAGTAGTGGTGGAGGGCCTATGTGGAATGCAGATCGTTAGTTTTGCACCCACTCACTTGGACGCAGTTCCATTCCTTATTTTTGGAAAAGTATGTGCCTCGAACTTTGAGGGATCGCAAGAAGGATGAGTTTATGGCGTTGGAGCAGGGTGGTAGGTCTGTAGCTTCTTATGAGGCTAAGTTCCATGCTTTGTCTAGATATGCTACACAATTGGTTACTACTGAGGAGGAGAGGATTCGTCTATTCGTCAAGGGACTGAACTCCGAATTACAAGTATTGTCTGTTCACATGACCTCTGCAGGAAAAAGTTTTAATGAGGTGACAGATTTTGTGAAGAAAGTGGAAGGAGTTCGTCGTGATGGGCAGGTCAAGGCTTTGGCTATGCATCCCAAGAGCACAGGTAACTTCCATGGTTCCTACTCTAGAGGTTCAGGTAGGCCGACACTTGCAGTCCGGCCAATTCAGTCAGCATTGCACGCTTCTATAGGTAGTTACTCGAGAACTCCACATCAGAATTTTATTCAGGATAGCCAGGGACCCGCACCTTCGGCGGGCAGCAGGCCGTCTTTTGATCGCACTTGTTATAATTGTGGAGAACCTGGGAATATTAGGAGTGATTTTCCCCACCCGTGCATGTTTGACCCCGCGCAGCAGCAGATTAGAGCAATGGTACTCGCGGGCAACAGTTATAATAGTAGAGGGCGTCCAAAAGATGGGCGAGGAGGAAATCAGCGAGGCCGTAGAGGATGGGGAAATGGTAATGCAGGTAGAGGAGCAGTGCATCCAGGCAAGGAGGTCGCCCGTCTAGATGACAGGACTCAGTGTTATGCCTTTCCGGGCAAGAGCGAGACAGAGTCTTCTGACGCAGTGATTATAGGTACCATTCTTGTCTGTGACCAGATGGCTACTATTTTTTTTTATCCGGGTTCCACTTATTCATATGTACCAGTTCAGCTTGCCTTGGGATTTGATATGGTTTGTGAAGTACTTTATGGCCCCATCTATGTTTCTACCCAGTTGGAGAGTCTGTCATAGTCACCCATGTCTATCGTGCTTGTCCTATCTTGTTTATGGGTTTTGAGACTTGGGCTGATTTGGTCATTTTAGATATGACTGACTTCGATATAATCTTAGACATGACTTGGTTGTCCCTCTATTATGTTGTGCTTAATTGTAATACTAAGTCTGTGACTCTAGAGATCCCTAGTAGGGAAAAGTTAGAGTGGGAAGGGGTGTATAAGCCTAAGCCAGCTAAGGTCATATCCTCCATTCGGGCTAGAAAACTGGTGGGGCAGGGTTGTTTGGCATATTTACCTCATATTCAGGATGTTGAGGTCGAGTCTCCCTCTATTGAGTCTATTCATGTGTGTTTCCTATGGATTTTCCTGGTATGCCTTCGGATAGAGATATAGATTTCTGCATTGATTTGGAACCTGGTACTCGCCCCATCTCTATCCCTCCTTATCGCATGGCTTCGGTGGAGTTGAGGCAGCTTAAAGATCAAATTCAGGAGCTTCTTGATAAACGTTTCATCCATCCTAGTGCTTCCCCGTGGGGTGCTCCTGTCTTGTTTGTTAAGAAAAATGATAGTAGTATGAGGATGTGCATAGACTATCGCCAATTGAATAGGATCACCATTCAGAATAAGTATCCACTGCCTCGAATATATGATCTTTTTGATCGGTTGCAGGGTGCATCAGTTTTCTCTAAGATTGATCTAAGGTTTGGTTACCATCAGCTAAAGATTAGGCCTGAGGATGTACCATAAACAGCATTCAGGACCCGCTATGGGTACTATGAATATCTACTGATGTCGTTTGGATTGACAAATGCGCCTGCAACTTTCTTGAGATTGATGAATGGTGTGTTCAAACCAATTATGGATTCTTTTGTTATTGTCTTTATTGATGACATTTTGGTTTATCCGAAAAGTAAGGAAGAGCATGCCGACCATCTTCGTATTGTTCTGGGTGTTCTTGGGAGACAAAAATTGTATGCTAAATTTTCCAAGTGTGAGTTCTGGTTGGATTCAGTTGCCTTTTTGGGGCATGTATTCAAGGGAAGGGGTAATGGTAGATCACCAAAAGATTGAAGCAGTTAGGAATTGGGTACGACCTAGTTTTGTGACTGAAATTAGGAGTTTTGTGGGGGCTCGCTAGCTACTATTGTCGATTTGTGAAAATCTTTGCTTCTATCGCCACACATCTGACAAGGCTGACCAAGAAGGAGGTACCTTTCGAATGGACTGAAAAATGTGAGGAAAGCTTTCAAAAGCTTAAGACTCTTCTAACCACAACACCTATTCTGGCACTTCCAGTGGAAAGTAAGGATTTCATTGTTTATTGTGATGCTTCACATTCAGATTTTGGTGCTGTGTTAATGCAGGATTAGAATTTCATAGCTTATGCATAGCGGCAGTTGAAAGTGCATGAGCGAAACTACCCGACACATGATTTAGAGTTGGCAGCAGTAGTGTTTGCTCTCAAGATCTGGCGGCATTATCTTTATGGTGTCAAGTGTGAGGTATTTACTGACCACCGTAGCCTACAACATGTATTCAATCAAAAGGATCTAAATCTTAGACAGCGAAGATGGATAGAGTTACTCAAGAATTATGATGTGACCATCTAGTATCATCCAGGTAAGGCTAACGTAGTGGCAGACGCATTAAGCTGGAAGGCAGTAAGTATGGGTAGTCTAGCTTGCTTGGGTGTATCCAAGCGACCTTTGGCCAAGGAGATTCAAACCTTGGAGTCTAAGTTCATGCAGTTGGGCATCTCAGAGAAAGGTGGGGTGTTAGCTAACATTGAGGTTAGACCCACGTTCATTGAGGAGGCCAAACAGTTTGAGGATGAGAATTTGAATGAGCTTAGAAAGAAGACAGTGTCTGGTAAGGCACATGATATGGTTCTTGATGCGGAAGGTGTGCTTAGTTTTAAGGGGAGAATTGGTGTTCCCTGAGTGGGTGACTTAATTCAGGAAATGTTGACAGAATCCCATGGTTCGCGGTATTCCATTAATCCGGGTGTGACCAAGATGTACCGAGATTTGAAGCAGCTTTATTGGTGGCCTGGCATGAAGAAGGACATAGCCGAGTTTGTGGCTAAGTGTCAAAACTGCCAACAGGTAAAATATGAACATCAAAGGCTAGATAATGCCAATTCCGGAATGGAAGTGGGAAAGGATAGCTATGGATTTTGTGGTTGGTCTCCCCAAGACTTTGGGAAAGTTTGATTCTATTTGGGTAGTGGTTGACAGATTGACTAAGTCAGCCTATTTTATTCCAGTCAGAATAGACTATAATGCTCAACATTTGGCTAAGGTTTATGTGAAAGAGATAGTGAGGATGCACGGGGTTCCCCTTTCTATCATCTCAGACCGTGGTACGCAGTTCACATCCATGTTTTGGAGGAAATTGCATGAAGAGTTGGGCACTAAACTCACTTTTAGTACAGCCTTCGATCCACAAACGGATGGGCAGTCAGAGAAGACTATTTAAGTGTTAGAGGAAATGTTGAGGGCATGTGTGATTGACTTTGGAGGGCATTGGGATAAGTTCCTACCGTTGTGTGAGTTCTCTTATAATAATAGCTACCACTCCAGCATTGACATGGCACCGTTCGAGGCACTTTATGGGAGGAGATGTAGATCCCTCATAGGATGGTTTGACGGTGGAGATGTGAAACTTTTTGGGATTGATTTGGTGAAGGATGCTCAATATAAGGTAAGAAGCATCCAAGCGAAGGTTCTAGAAGCCCAAAGTCAACAAAAGAAGTATGTGGACCGTTAGGTAAGGGACATGACATTTCAGACTGGTGAAAAAGTTCTTCTAAAGGTATCACCCATAAAGGGGGTGATGAGATTAGTTAAGAAGGAAAAGCTTAGTCCTCAATACATCAGTTCATTTGAGGTTCTTAACTGCGTAGGGCCAGTGGCTTATAGGTTGGCTTTACCACCTAGCATTTCTGGAGTCCATTCAGTGTTCCATGTGTCCATGTTGAAGAAGTATCATGGTGACGGGGATTACATCATAAAGTGGGACTCAGTGTTGTTAGACAAGGACCTTCAGTATGAGGAGGAATCGATTACAATTCTTGATCGTGATGTCTGGAAGCTGAGGACCAAAGAGATTAAGTCCGTGAAAGTTCAATGGAAGCATCGTCCAGTTGAGGAAGCTACTTAGGAAACCGAGAAGGAGTTGCCAGACAAATATGCCCAGTTGTTCAACGATCCAGGTACTACTTTACCCTTACTTTAGCCAGTTTTTTCTAGTTTATCACTCGGGAACGAGTGATGGATAAATTGATATCTATTGTAACGACCGGTTACCGTCGTTATGGAAAAATCAATGGGGAAAGAAATGGGCCAGAAAAACATTTGGGTAGTGACTTGGGAATTCCTAGCCTAGTTCGGATTTGGACGAAATCTGAGTCAGGTGAGTCCAGGAAAATCTGGTAATGAATGGGGGATTTAATTGTGAATTTTATCACATGAGTAGATAGCTAAGATGTTAAGGAACCCGTACGACTTTACGGAATCGAATTCGGGCGAGTAGAACTCGCGAAACTGATCTTGGCGTGAAAGGGTAGTTTTTGAATGTCAAGGGTTAAGGTGTGTTGTGAAATGGGGACTTGGAACTCAAATTCCGAGGTACTGTCTCCGTGTAAGCTGCCAGTGCGGGATTTATCCCGCCATGGCATGGCCGCTTTGGCGGGATGGGATCTGCTGTAGTGGGCTAGTCATGACTTAAGTCGGGGAAAAAACCCCAATTTCGTTATTTTTCTGCAAACTTCGTTCTTAAGAGTTAGGAGGCGACCAAGGACGAGTTCTTGATATTTTTTCATGACTTTTGGTGCTAAAGGTAAGGATTGTACTCCACTAATCCATCTTTCGATCCACAAAACTTAGATTCTTGGGTAATTATCATTGGGGGAGGGTTTTGGCCTAAAGTTGATGGTGGGAAAACTCCCTATACCTACAATTTAGGATCATGGGTTTGGTTTTGGGTTATTGGGTTTTTTATAATCCGGATAATTAGACCTTAATTTATTGATCCTTGGTTTATTTGAATGTTTTTAGACCAAGAACAAGCGGAAAGAATCCGCAAAGGGAAGGTTCAAGAGTCTTAGGAAGATTCAAGCTTGATTTCGAGGTAAGGCAGTGTCTGGTAAGGCATAAGATATGGTTCTTGATACGGAAGGTGTGCTTAGTTTTAAGGTGAGAATTGGTGTTCCCCGAGTGGATGACTTTATTCAGGAAATGTTGACAGAATCCCATGGTTCACGGTATTCAATTCATCCGGGTGTGACCAAGATGTACCCAGATTTGAAGCGGCTTTATTGGTGGCGTGGCATGAAGAAGGACATAGCCGAGTTTGTGGCTAAGTATGAAAACTACCAACAGGTAAAATATGAACATCAAAGGCCTGCATGTTTACTTCAGAGAATGCCAATTCCGGAATGGAAGTGGGAAAGGATGGCTATGGGTTTTGTGGTTGTTCTCCCCAAGACTTTGGGAAAGTTTGATTCTATTTGGGTAGTGGTTGATAAATTGACTAAGTCAACCCATTTTATTCTAGTCAGAATAGACTATAAAGCTAAGAAGTTGGCTAAGGTTCATGTGAAAGAGATAGTGAGGCTGCACGGGGTGCCCCTTTCTATCAACTCAGACCGGGGTACGCAGTTCACATCTAAGTTTTGGAGGAAATTGCATGAGGAGTTGGGCACTCAATCTATTTTTAGTACAGCCTTCCATCCACAGATGGATGGGCAGTCAGAGAGGACTATTCAAGTGTTAGAGTACATGTTGAGGGCATGTGTGATTAACTTTGGAGGGCATTGGGATAAGTTCCTACCGTTGTGTGAGTTCTGTTATAATAACATCTACCACTCCATCAAACGGTGAGTTCTGTTATAATAACATCTACTACTCCATCATTGACATGGCACCTTTCGAGGCACTTTATGGGAGGAGATGTAGATCCCCCATAAGATGGTTTGAGGGTGGAGGTGTGAAACCTTTGGGGATTGATTTGATGAAGAATGTTCAAGATAAGGTAAGAAACATCCAAGCTAAGCTTCTAGCAGCCTAGAGTCGACAGAAGAAGTATGTGGACCGTAAGGTAAGGGACATGGCATTTCAGGCTGGTGAACAAGTTCTTCTAAAGGAATCACCCATAAAGGGGGTGATCAGATTCGGTAAGAAGGGAAAGCTTAGTCCTCAATACATTGGTCCATTTGAGGTTCTTGACTGCGTAGGGCCAGTGGCTTATAGGTTGGCTTTACTACCTAGCCTTTCTGGAGTCCATCTAGTGTTCCATGTGTCCATGTTGAAGAAGTATCATGGCGATGGAGATTACATCATAAAGTGGGACTCAGTGTTGTTAGACAAGGACCTTCAGTATGAGAAGGAACCGATTGCAATTCTTGATCGTGATATCCGGAAGCTGAGGACCAAAGAGATTAAGTCCGTGAAAGTTCAATGGAAGCATCGTCCAGTTGAGGAAGCTACTTGGGAAACTGAGAAGGACATGCGAGACAAGTATCCCCAGTTGTTCAACGATCTAGGTACTATTCTACCCTTACTTTAGCCAGTTTTTCCTAGTTTATCACTCGGGGACGAGTTATGGGTAAATTGGTATCTATTGTAAAGACCTGTTTCCGTCGTTATGGAAAAGCCAATGGGGAAAGAATTGGGCCAGAAAAACTTTTGGGTAGTGACTTGGGCATTCCTAGCCTAGTCCAGATTTGGACGAAATCTGAGTCAGGTAAGTCCAGGGAAATCTGGTAATGAATGGGGGGTCTAATTGTGAATTTTATCACATGAGTAGATAACTAAGACGTTAAGGAACCCGTATGATTTTACAGAATCGAATTCGGGTGAGTAGAACTCCTGAAACTGATCTTGGCGTGAAAGGGTAGCTTTTGAACGTCAAGGGTTGAAGGTGTGTTGTGAAATGGAGACTTGGAACTCAAATTCCGAGGTTCTGTCTCCATGTAAGCTGTCAGTGTGGGATTTATCCGGCCAGGGCAGGGACGTTGTGGCGGGATGGGGTCCGCTATAGCGGGCTAGCCGCGACTTAAGTCGGGGAAAAACCCCAATTTCATTATTTTTCTGCAAACTTCATTCTTAGGATTTAGGAGGCGACCAAGGACGAGTTCTTGATAATTTTCCACGACTTTTTGTGCTAAAGGTAAGGATTGTACTCTCCTAATCCGTCTTTCGATCCATAGAACTTAGATTCATGGGTAATTATCATTGGGGGAGGGTTTCGGCCTGAATTTGATGGTGGGAAAAAGCCCTATACCTACACCTTAGGATCATGGATTTGTTCTTGGGTTATTAGGTTTGTTATAATCCGGATAATTAGACCTTAATTTATTGATCCTTGTATTATTTGTATGTTATTAGACAAAGAACAATCCAGAAAGGGAAGGTTCAAGAGTTTTAGGAGGATTCAAAGTTGGTTTCGAGGTAGGTGATGGTTGATTTCATAGTTGCATGATATATGTTGGTAATTGCTTCATTGTAATGCATGCATGTATGTGAATGAGTCACTATTGAACAAACCTAATGAAATGAGTATGAATGAACGATTGTATGCCATGAATCAACACTTGATTGTATGTTTGTGAGTATGTACATTATGAGTGTGAATGTGATTGTGGTTGTGTTGATTGGATCGGGTGTCACCTTCCGACACATACATTGGATCGGGTGTCACGTTGTGACACATACATTGGATCGGGTGTCACGTTTCGACACACTAATTGGGATCGGGTGTCACGTTCTGGCACACTAACAGTTTGGGTGTGGATTCCATGAAAGGACCATTGTATTGTTGTATCTACTTGTTATTTAGAATGTGGGATTATACATTGCTCCTGAAATTATAACTGGTTTATATTTATATTATGTATATGTGTGTGTTTATTGTGTTATGATTGTTGGTATATGTTTTACTTACTGGGAGTAGCCGCGTGATCCTACCAGTACACTGTGGTTGTGTACTGATACTTCACTTGCTCTTTCTTTGTTGAGTACAGGGAATCTTAAGGCAGCTACTGACATACCTTTTTAGGAGATCACTGATCGAGACCGAATTCAAGGGTGAGCCAGTTCTTCCAGGCTACCATGAGTTCTCATTTTGTTTAATCCATTTTTTTCGGACTTAGACTAGTACTTTGGACATTCGCTTGTTTAGTTTCGGGGTTGTACCACTTGTTCTTAGACTTGTCTTTAGTAGAGTTTGGGTACATTGACTTTTAGGTTCTAGGTGTTGTTTCCGCAATGATTTGGTAATCGTTTCGTCAAACTTTCGGAGTTTATGGGGACTCCATTTTCATTTAAATATTTAAACCTGCTTCCATATCTTTAAATGCTTAGATTTTTCTTAAGTTGCTTGGTTGAGTTGTAGTAATGGTTCTCCCACAGGAGGGTTAAGGTAGATGCCAATCACGATGGTCTGGGTCATGACAGCTTAAAAAAAATTCAAGGATGCGGTTACACACCTTGATAAAATTATTTTAATAACTAACATTCATTAATTTTAATCAAGAGGTGTAAACAAAGATTAATAGGTGTGATGCGAATAAAGCAGTTATGCTTATAAACTATTAAATATCAAGCCCAAAAATGTGGTTACGCATCTAGGTTGAGACCAAATTAAAGTTCAATAATACAAATGCGAGTAAAACTGTAGCCTATAAAAATACATCGAAAAATAATTTAAGATAAGTATAAGTCAATAAAAGTGACTGTGCTAGAACAAAGAGACTTGAGGAATGCCTAATACCTTACCCTCGGTCAACATAATTTGTTACCTAAATATCTAGTTCGTAGACCATATAAAGAGTTATTTTCTTTTGATTAGGAATTAAAAAGAAAAGGTGACTAGGAACACCAAAACTCAATTGGCGACTCTGAAAAAAATAAAAATTCCTATTCAATACCGTCAATTAAATTAGAAAAACCCTTCAGCAGTGAAAAAAAAGGGGTGTGACAGGGTGTTCCTGAATAGACTAAAAGAGGAACTCTAAACTAACGTTACGATTCACCAGAACAATTTATAGAAAAGCAATAGCATGCAAATCAGAGTGAGAAGAACATAAGGGGCAAACTTTAGGACAAAATTGAGCAAACGTTATATATATACAAGAAAACATTAAATGCATATATTTATACATATATATATATATATATATATATTTATTAGTTTTTCGACACGTGCGTTGCACGTGATTACCAATTCAGAAAATATATGTTATCGTAAATAAAATTGCTTATTTAAGCGAAGATTTGAATAATAAGCTTTGCACAAAATAATATTGCACATTCTTGTGCGAATGTTCAATGTGGATCATCATATACATCTCTTATTCACGCGATCCTATTAAGATGGCCAATGAAATTTTTTATTAGTTAAATGCAATAATGTATATATTTATCTTAATTTGATGAGGTTCAATAATGTAATTAGTCGTATCTCACTAATATTATCTTATAGACGATATTTGTTGTGTATTTTTCTTGTCATCTAACAAGATGTGTTTTGCACCTGTATTCCATGTTAAACTATTTGGATGTCATATGAACAGGTGAAGAGAACAACTACATTTAATTTTTTAGAACTATTTTTTATATATGAATATTTATTTTATAAGTTCTAACATAATAGATGATGTTTTTGTTGTTGGCTCTCATATTTGACTTCTCGATTTACTATGTACATAAATCAAAGATACTTATCTGACTGTTCATAGTTAAGTGAGAAAGGTTTTCTTTTTTTTTACCAGAAAAACTAAAAATTAAAATTAAAGACTATATTCCATATGTGAAATCATATATATAATCACTTGTTTATTTTACACCGAACAAAAATATAGTTCATATACTTGTAAACGATTTTCAATTTATTCATCCAAGTATGATTCGTCCAAGAAAAACTAACAACACCGTGTTATCACATATATAGGGGTGGTATAATAATATGAAAAATTATTGGTCAAAAGTTAATAGCAGGAAAGATGAAAGATAAAATAATTAATGTAATAACTATGGGATGCCAATGGAACTGTTTCATACAGATCAGTTCCTTTTTGTATGGATGATCCTTAATTATCATAAATAACATTCCTCCGTTCTAAGCAAAAAAAAAATCATAGGAGTTCCTAGTATTATAACTAAAGAACGTAAAAGAGTTTGAATAACGTTTGCAATAATTAGTAATAACTGATAGAATTTATAATGTCATAACTAAAGAATTAATGTGCAATAGCTGAATTTCTAATAAATTTTATACTTGCATAAATAAATAGGACTTTTAATTAATGTTACTATTTTTTTTATAGTTATTAGATTTTAATTTAGTGTAGGAACAAAATGAAAATGTTTATTCTATATTACTGAATATAAGTCATTTGAACTTTTCATCCTCTAAAATACTAAAATATTAAGAAATAGTATATAAGTAAAATAAAAGGGCAATATTTATATAGTAATAACTATTTTGAAGCAAACTTTTTGACAATCTAAATCACATAAGTAGCATTGATAAATAAAGTCATTCTTTTGTCTTGAACATCAAAATAACAAATCGTGACAATTCTCTAACTCTTGAGAAGTTTAATAATTTTTTAAAAAGATATTCAGAAGCATATATTTACATCACAAGAGAAATTGTTAACAAAAACAAATAAATTTAGACTACACCATGTTAACTTCATATATTGGAACATTACATACTAATGTATATATTGAGCAAAAAAATAATTATTATATCATCAAAAGTATTTTCCTCAAGTAGTCAAGGTTATGGAATATACTCTTTTAGGATAGAATGATTTACTTCATCAGAATAGTGGTACCTCATATTCCGCTATACTTCAAACTCACTCAACGACAATAAATCACACAAAATATTTTAAAATGCAAGAAGAAGAAGAGTAGAAGACTAAAAAATATTGTGTTTGAAAAATGAGAGGAAGCCCCACTATTTATAGTCAAAAAAGGGTAGTCTGAACAAGTGTTTTTTGTGTCTTATCTGAAAAGTCATGACCTTTCCGAGAAGTCACAACCCTTTGAAAAAGTCACAACTTATTGAAAAAGTCACAACTCTTTGGAAAAGTCACAACTCATCGAAAAATCATAATCCTTTGAAAAAGGTAACAACTTATCGAAAAAGTCACAACTCATCGAAAAAGTCACAATCTAAGTTAGGGATATTATATTAATTTAACATTCAAGTTAGGAGTTCATGCTTTTAAGGTAAGTAGATTTTCGACACGTGCATTGCACGTGATTATCAATTCAGAAAATTTAAGAGAAGATTTGAATAATAAGTTTTGGACAAAATAATATTGCAGATTCTTTTGTGAATATTCAATGTGGATCTTCATATATATCTCTTATTCACACAAACTTATGAAGATAGTCAATGAATAATTTTATTATTTAAATGCAATAATGTATATATTTATTTCAATTTGTGGAGGTTCAATCATGTAATTAGTCATATCTCACTAGAATTACCTCATAGACGATATTTGTTGTGTATTTTTCTTGTCATCTAACCAGATGTGCTTTGACGTTTATTCCACTTAATTTGTTTAGATGTCATATGATCATGTGGAGAACAACTACATTTTATTTTTTAGAACTATTTTTGTATATTAATTTTTATTTTATAAGTTATAACATAATAGACAATGTTCTATTTGTTGGCTCTCATATCTGACTTCTTGATTGTTTGTGTACATAAATCAAAGATAGTTATCTGACTGTCCATAGTTAACTAAGAAAGGTTTCTTTTTTTTACCGAAAAAAACTAAAAATTAAAATTAAAGAATATATTCTATTTGTGAAATCATATATATAATCACCTATTTATCCTACACCCAAAAGAGATATAGTTCATACACTTGTAAATAATTTTCAATTTATTCAACCAAGCATGATTCGTCCAAGGAAAAATAACAACAACGTGTTATCACATATATAGGGGCGGTGTAATAATATGAAAAATTATTGGTCAAAAGTTAATATAAGAAAGATGAAAAATAGAAATAATTAATGTAATAACTATGAGAATTCATAATATTATAACTAAAGAATGTAAAAGACTGTGAATAACATTTTCAATAATTAATAATAACTAAGAGAATTTATAATGTTATAACTAAAGAATTAATGTGCAATAGATGAGTTTCTATTAAATTTTATACTTACATAAATAAATAGGACTTTTAATTAATGTTACTATTTTCTTTATAGTTATTAGATTTTAATTTAGTGTAGGGACAAAATAAAAATGTTTATTCCATATTACTGAATATAAAATTTATTTTTTAAACGATAAATTTTAAATGATTCATATATATTCACATATTTGTTTTGAGTTTTTCTTAAAAAAAAGAACTCGAAACATTTTAAAATAATATATTTTGAAGTTAGAAGATCTTGTTAACTTGATAATACATTTGTGAAATATATATTACTTTAATTTAAATACAAATACCTACCCAAATAT
>JAJONR010009820.1:0-13381 GCA_029582245.1 Solanum etuberosum
GAAACCTTAAAACCTAAAAAAACTCAAAAAACACCCTAAACCTACCCCCCCCCCCCCAACAAAAAAAAAAAAACCTCAAAAAACCTTAAAACACCCTAAGCCCAAACTCTAAATCCAAAAAAAAACCCTAAAAATCATAAACCTAAAACCCTAAACACTAAGAAATCCTAAACCTTAAGCCCTACAAAACCCTAAACCGTTACCCTACGAAACCCAAAACCCAAAACCTTAACAAATCCTATAAAACCTTTAAAAATCCAAAACCTAAAAAACCGTAAAAAAAAAAAAACCTAGGCCCTAAACCCGAAACTCTAAAAAATACTAAAAAAAACCTAAGCCCTAATCCCTAAATCCATAAAAACCCAAAACACTTAACCTTAAGAACCCTAAATCCTAAAAAACCCTAAACCCTAAAAAGCCTTAAAAACCTTAAATAAACCTAGACCTTGATTCCTAAGAATCCAAACCCTTAAAACCTTTAAAAACCCTTAAAATCTTCAAAAACCCTGAACCTAAAAAATCATTTAAAAAATCCTAAGCACTAAAAGCTAAACCCTAAATTTAAAGAAACCCTAAACCCTTCAAAACCTTCAAAATGCCTAAATCAAAGATCCCTAAAAAAATGCAAAGCCATGAACTCTAAACCGTATACCCTAAAAAACCCTTAAAACCCTAAACCTAAAAAATCCTAAACCCTAAATTCTAAAAAGCCTAAACCCTCATCCCTAAGCCCTAAGCCATAAGCCCTAAGAAACCCTACCAACCCCTAAACCCTAAGCCATAATCCCTAATTAGAATCCTTAGGAACCCCTAAACATTATACCCTAAGAAACCCTAAACCCTTAACCCTTAACCCTAAGAAATTATAAACCCTAAGAAACCCTAAACCCAAAAAAACTCTAAAAAACCTAAACCTAAAAATTCCTTAAAAGGCCCTAAAACCCCTTAGAAAAACCTAAGCCCTAAACCCTAAATCCTAACAACCCTTAAAAATCCTAAACCTAAAACCATAAACCCTTAGAAACACTAGGAAACCCTAAACCTTAAAAAATCCTAAACCCTAAGAAACCTTAAACCCTAAAAAACCTAAAAAAAACCATACAACCCTTAAACCTAAAAAACCCTGAAACCCCTAAACAACTTAAATAACCCTAAAAAAAACATAAGCCCTACACTCTAAACCATAAAAAACCTTTAAAAAATCATAAACCTAAAATCCTAAACCCAAAACCCTAAGAAACCCTAAAACCTAATCCCTTAGAAACCCTACAAAATCCTAAACCTTAAGCCCTAAGAAACCCTATGAAACAATAAACCTTAAGAAACCCTAAAAAAATCATATAAAAACACTTAAAAACCCTGAATGCTAAAAATCCATAAAAAAAAACCTTAATTTATAAGACCCTTAACCCTTAACCCTAAACCTCAATTCCAAAGAAACCCTTTACACTAAAACCTAACAAACCCTAAACAGTAAAATCCGCTAAAAACACTTTAAAAACACTAAACTTAAAAAACCCTAAACCTCAAAAACACAAAAAACATAAGCCCCAAAACCTAAAGCCTAAAAATTCCTACAAAAACCCTAAACCTGAAAAATTCTTAAAAAAATCATAAACCCTAAACCCTTTCAAACTCTAAACCTAAAAAAACCTAAACCTAAGAGAACCCTCAAAACCTTTAAAAACCCTAAAACAAAAAATCCTTCCAAAACCTGAAGCCCTAAACCATAAAAACCCATAAAAACCATCAATCCTAAGGAACCCCAAGAAACACTAAACCCTAAATCCTAAGAAACACTAAGAAACTTTAAACCCTAAACCTTAAAAAATCCAAAATCCTAAACCCAACAAAAAAACCGTAATAACCCTTCAGAAACCCTAAACCCTAAAAAAACTTGAAAACTCCTACACCAAAAAAATCCTAAAAAATCATAAACCCTAAACTCTAAAAAACCCAAAACCTTAAACCCTGATCTCTAAGAAACCCGAAACCATATACCCTGAGAAACCTTAAACCCTTAGAAAACCTAATACCTAAAAAACCCCAAAAACCTATTTTTTTTTTAAAGCTAAACCTAAAAACAGTTAAAAACTTAAACAAAAACCCTAAAAAAGCCTTATACTTAAAAAATCCTAAGCCCTAAACCTAAAAAACCCTTAGCCGTAACTCCTTAATCCTAAAAAACCTTTAAAAACCCTAAACCTAAAACCCTTAACCTTATGAAACCCTAAACCCTAAGAAACCCTATAAAACCATAAACCTTAAGAAACCCTAAACCCTAAGATACCCTATAAAACCATAAACCTTAATAAACCCTAAATCACACTAAACCTAAAAAACCCTAAAAAAACCTTAAATTTATAAAACAATTGACTCTAAAACCTTAACCTCAAGCCCAAAGAAACTCTTAACACTAAACCCTAAACCCTAGAAAACCCTAAAAACACTTTAAAAACACTAAATCTAAAAAACCCTAAAAACCCTTTAAACCCCTAAACCTAAAAAAATCCTAATAAGCATAAGCACTAAACCTAAAGCCTAAAAAACCCTAAAAACCCCCTAAACCTAAAAAAAAACTCTAAACCCTAATCCCTAAACTCTAAAAAACCTTTAAAAACCCTCAACCTAAAAAACCTTTAAAAACCCTCAACCTAAAAAACCTTAACCTAAAAAATTCCTAAACCTAAAAAAACCCTAAAAACCTTTAAAACCCTAGAACAAAAATTCCTTAAAAAATCCTAATCCCTAAACCTTAAAAAACCCTAAAAACCCTAAATCCTAAGAAACACTAAACCCTATATCCTAAGAAACACTGAGAAACCTTAAACGCTAAATCCTAAGAAACACTGAGAAACCTTACACCGTAAACCTTAGGAAACCTTAAACCTTAAATCCTAAACCCAATAAAAAAATTTAAAAAACCCTAATAACCCTTCAAAACCGCTAAACCCTAAAAAAAATATGAAAACCCCTAAACCTAAAACCCCCTAAAAACTCTAAGATTAAAAAAACCCTAAACCCTAAACTTAAAAAACACAAAAACTTAAACCATAATCCCTAAGAAACCCTAAACCCCAACCTCCCCCCCCCCAAAAAAAAAACATATAAAAAGAAGAATAACCTAAAAAACATTTAAAAAATCAAATGAAAACCCTAAACCTAAAAAAACCTAAGGCCTAAACCCTAAATCCTAAAAAACCTTTAAAAATCCCTAAGCCTAAAACCCTAAACACTTAACCATAAGAAATCCTAAACCCTAAGAAACCCTAAACCCTAAACCCTAAGAAACCCTGTGAAACCATAAACCTTAAGAAACCATGTAAAACCCTAAACCTAAAAACCCCTTGAAAAACCATAAAACCTCGAATCCAAGAAAAACATAAAAAAACTCTAAGCTCTAAACCATAAAACACTCTAAATCCTAATAACCCTTAAAAATCCTAAACCTAAAACCCTAAAACCCTAGAAACGCTAGGAAACCCTAAACCCTAAACCTTAAAAACTCCTAAACCCTATGAAAACTTAAACCCTAAGAAATCTTAAACCTTAAAATCCTTTAAAAAAGACTTACAACCCTTAAACCTAAAAAACCCGTGAAAACCCTAAAAAACATAGATAACGCTAAAAAACCTAAACCCTACACTCTAAACCCTAAAAAACCTTTAAAATCATAAGCCTAAAACCCTAAACCAAAAACACTAAGAAACCCTAAGCCTTAAGAAACCCTACAAAACCCTAAACCCTTGACCCTAAGAAACCCAAACCATCAAAACCCTAAGAAAACCCTAAACCTAAAACCCTAATTCCTAAACTCTAAGGAACCCTAAACTCGAAACCATAAACCATAAATCCAAACAAACCTTAAAACCTAAACCCTAAAACCTAAACCATAAATCCAAAACCCTAAATATTAGGGCCTAAACCGTAAAGCCTAAACCCTAAACCCCAACCTCTCTCTACAACTTCTCTCTAAGAAAAATCTCTCAAGGAAGAGTTTAAGTTACAAGGACGGCTTCCATAGATCCCGACCCCCCTTCCGATCTCAATAAATTTTGTTTGAAAGACATGATCGTAGATCTCGACGATATGAACCCAACACAATTTGAATCATCGAAAAATTCCATACACAACTCCGTGAAATTGCAAAATACAAAAGCGATCTAAGCTACAATTTTACAAGAACAACAAGTTACTAGAGATGAAAACATCTCCAAAGTAAAACCTAGATCAAATTCTGGAAAATCACTTATTGGAGATGTTACTTTGCTGCAGCACATAAGGCCCTAGATACAGCAATTTGTAGAGGAGTCTGAGGCTCGTATGGAGTGGATGATGGATGGGAAGATTCAGGCGGTCCACAAGCTCCTAGATGCATTCTAGTTGAGAATATTTGAGAGGTTTGCACCTACCATTGATGTCACCACTTTCAAGACGGAGTTGGATAGACTTCGTTCTGATGTTGATGTCCTTCTAGCCCTTCCTGAGACCGTACCGGAGACCAATCATGTTGATGAGGCTGATGATGTGGTGGTGACTGCCCTCTTTGGTGACATTGTGCCACCACCCAACCTTTCCCGTGTGGCTAGGAAGTGCTACCGTTATTCTGTGCAAACTTCTGATGCTGAGGAGACCCGCAGAGCTAAGAAGAGGGAGAGGCAGGAGATTGAGGATGCTCAAAGACAGTCTTTGTTTGAGGAGAAGTTGCGTCTGAGGAGATCCCGTGAGATGAAGTTTGCAGGTGCATTTGGTTCGAGGAGCAATACTGATGGTGTTCCTTTTGTTGATGAGGGTGCCACTGATGACGTTATTATGGCAGATCTAGCGGGTTCCGGGAAACCGAACCCACCCGCATCTTGATGGATCTTCAGCGCATATGCGCCACAGGTTTTCTTCACCCTATGCATTATTTTTTTTGTGCATTGAGGGCAATTGCACCATATTTTTTTGGGGGTGGGGTAAATGAGTTGTGAGTTATATGGTGAAGTTTGAGTAATCCAACTCATAGCCCTCCCTTGGGGTTTTCTTGCCTGAGTTATTTTTCCCCAAGGGACTATTTTACTTTTATGTTGAACCGGCATGTGTAGGATTGTATGTGTAGAAATAGATAGAAAAAAATGAAAGCATGATGGCATAAGATCATGAAATTGATACTTGTCCAAAATTTTGAAATGTGCTAGATCTATAGGTTTAATGAGTTGAATGTGTTGGATCTTCATGTAACATGATAAGGAACCGGTATGATAGCATGACTTAAGCTAAAACTTGAATTTGGTGCTTCAATAATCCGATAATGAAATAATGTGCCAAGTGTGTGTGAGTAGATTTTGTATGTTCATGGAGTATGTCCCAATCTAGAACTTGCCTCATTGGTCCTGTTAAGATAATCTAGGCTAGGAATTGGGAAATGATCATAGGCCCTTGTTCAAATAAGTCCACTTAAGCCTAAAAAGATCCAACCAAAACAAAGAAATGCTCCCTTTTGATCCAAACGTTTGAGCCTAACGAATACCACTTCTTTCAATACACCTAACTCACTTTCCCTAAAAGATTGGTTTGGCCTTGGTCCCTCCTTGGACATGTGCACCTTAACTTAGGCCAAAAGGGTGGCTAATTCAAAAGTTACCGTAATCTTGGTCCTGATCTGACCTCAAATATCGTGCTACTTAAATCATGCAAAATACATAAGTTGAGGGTGGCTATGAAAAAGGAAAACTGAAAGAAAAGGGTATGAAAAGAGTTGTATGTAGAAGAAGGAAAACGATAAAAAAAGATGTGACTGAATTTAAAAGAAATAAAAAGAGTGATAATGATGCTGAATAACAAAGAATGAAAAAGTAAAAGAAAAAGAAAAGTGAAAAAAAGAAGAGCAAAAAAAAGTCAAAGTCACATTTGTGCTGAAGAAAGTCAAGGAAAAGAGCAAAAAATAAAAATATGTCAGAACTGGTTGAGAAAAGAGGTAAAAAGCCAATGTAATGTCAATGAGGGCTGAAAAGTCACTAAAAGTACCCAAATGTACCTTACATGACCCTGAGCCTACGTTAGTACCTAATAAAAGTCCTATAGTGATCCTAGTGACTAGTCTGGAGAGTCTGTGCAGTGAAAATAAGGGTAAGCCTATGGTATTGAGCACTAACTGTAGTTGAATTCACTTCAGAGCGTGAGTGTTGACTAAATCCTTAAACTTAAAAATCAGATTTGTTGTGTGAAAAAGGATTTCTTTGAAGTGAGGGCACTAGTTACATTGTTGGAGAGTTGGTACCTTGGTGATTGTTGAAAGTGTATGAGATGATGTTTATTGGTCTGTCTATGTCATGTTGTGATCCGCATGAGTTATCTTGTTGAGTCTAAACGAAAATATTTGCACTAGGTGATGGAATTGATCGAGAAAGTCATGTAATTTCTTGAGTTTATATGTTTCCTTCTACATGAGTGTCGTTTAGAGTTTTAGTGTGTCGCTTGAGGACAAACAACAAGTTTAAGTTGAGGGTGTTGATATACCGTGAGTTTACGGTATTTTTGATGCATTTCACTTAGAGTTTGTGTGTATCTTGGGATATTTTGTTATTAGATAATGTTTTTATGTAATCTTGTACAGGAAATTGGTTCGGAAGCGATTGATAGAAAAATAGACTGAAATGGCAGCAGCAGCAACTGAGGAAGCCAACGACGGACCGTAGGTCCAACGACGGCCCGTAGGTGATGCAGCGTAGGTGAAGTTCAGGGAAGTCTGACCAAGTGTGGAACCAAAGAGGCAAATGATGCACCGTAGAGTGAATGACAGACCATCCTGCACATCCGTCATTTTGATCAGAAAGTTTGAGTTCCAGTACCTGAACCACGGAGGTGACCCATAGACCGTAGGTCGACCCACGGTCTGTAGGTCCTGTCGTCCATAGAAACAGCGTCCTGAACTAATTTTCCTTATTTTCTTTTCCTAGTTGGTTTAGGATTTAAATACTATAAATATTAGTTGTTATTTCTGTTTTTGGTGGTTAGATAATATTGGAGACTTTTGTGTTGGTCTTTTGGAATTATTTTGCAAACTCTTAGAAATTTAATTCCGGAAGTTGGTTTTATGCAATTCGCACTTTGAATTTCAATTCAAGATTTCAATTTTCATTTATTCTAATTGTAAATTCATGATTTCTTTTAACCTTAATATGAATTGTGAATTCTCAAGCATGCGTAGCTAAATCCACAACTAGGGTTGTGGGAACGATGAGCAATTAACAACGTATGTCTAATAATTAAGTAATTCTTGAATAGTGTTTATGCATGTAATGTTAATCTTTTCGTTTAAAAGTCTTTCTAGCGGTGCGCAATGTTAGAACTCGCCTCGTTCCTACTTGCCTTACCAAGGGGGTAATGAATGAGAAAAGGATTAAACAACAGAGATTTAGTTAAGGATTTGATGCTATCTAATAGTCTGACTTTAATCAGTTGATGTGAGGGTGAATACCCAACTCAATTGACACGATGACTAATCTGGGGTAAAGGTAAAGGTTAGTAAATCACACACCCGTAGACTTACCAAGTTGTGAGGTGAAAGTTCCTACTTGGATTACCAATCACTTAGGGATACCTAACTTATCGGTCTTGCATGTCAAACACAAGGATAGGATTACTATTATTAGGAGTACTGCGTTAAGAGCATGTGGGGAACACATATACCCTAGTTTCCATCTTATATTGATATCTCAAATTGTGAATCTTGTTTACTTGTTACTTAATAATTCAAACCAGCAATCTGTTTTTTTATTTACAAAACCCCCCTGTTTACTTTTATTGAAAATAGTTTGACTAAAAAGAGATAATTGTAAATAAGTTTAAGTCTGAACCATATTCCTCGTGGGGTCGACCCCAACCTATAGGTTGGGTTCTTTATTTGGCAACGACTGCTTATACTTCTTTAGAGAAGTGTAATTTGGGCGTATCAATCTTAAACCCTAATCCCTAAGAAACCCGAAACCATATACCCTAAGAAACCCTAAAGCCTAAAAACTCCAAAAACAAATAAAAAAGAAGCTAAACCTAAAAAACAGTTAAAACTCACATAAAAACCCTAAACCTAAAATATCCTAAGCCATAAACCCTAATCATAAAAATCATTTAAAAACCCCTAAACCTAAAACCCTAAACCCTATAAACCGTAAACCCTAAAAAACCTAAACACTAAACCAAAAGAAACCATATGATTTTTTAGCACTTTTTAGGGTTTAGGGATTTTTAAGAATTTTTTAGGCTTAGGGTTTTTTAGGGTTTTTAGGTTTATGGTTTTTTTAAGTTCAGGGTTTTTAAAGGTTTAGGGTTTCTTAGGGTTTAGGATTTCTTAGAGTTTAGGGTTTAGAGTTTTTTTGGTTTAGGGTTTTTAAGGGTTTTAATGTTTTTTTTATGGTTTAGCATTTCTTAGGGTTTAGCAATTCTTAGGGTTTAGGATTTTGGGTTTCTTAGGGCTTAGGGTTTCTTAGGCTTTAGGGTTTTAGGTTAAGGGATTTTAGGAGTTTTTGGATTTAGGGTTTTTAAGAATTTTTTAGGTTTAAGGTTTTTAAAGGTCCTTAGGATTTTTTTTCGAGTTTTTTAGGTTTAGGGATTTTAAAGGTTTTTAAGGGATTTTTAGGGTTTCTTAGGGTTTAGGGTTTTTTAGGTTTAGGGTTTTTAAGTATTTTTAAGGGTTTAGGGTTTCTTAGGGTTTAGGGTTTATTTTTTTTTAGGATTTTTTAGGTTTAGGGATTCGTTAGTGTTTTTTTAGGATTTAGGGTTTAGGGCTTATGTTTTTTAGAGTTTAGGGTTTTTTTAAGGACTTTTTAGGTTTAGGGTTTTCTTAGTGTTTTTTAGTATTTATGGTTTAGGGCTTATGTTTTTTTAGGGTTTTTATAGGTTTAGGGGTCTAAAGTGTTTTTTAGGATTTTTTTAGGTTTAGGGTTTTTAAAATGTTTATAGGATGTTTTAGGGTTTAGGGTTTCTTAGGGTTTAGGGTTAAGAGTTTCTTTTGGCTTGTTGTTTAGGGTTTAGGGTTAAGGGTTTTATAAATTTAGAGTTTTATAGGGTTTTTTTAATGTTTTTTTAGGATTCGAGGTTTTAAGATTTTAAAGGTTTTTTAGGTTTAGGATTGTTTAGGGTTGCTTAAAGTTTATGGTTTTAAAGACCTTAAACATAAAAAACCTTAAAAACACAAAAAAACCTTAAAAAACCATAAACCTAAAAAATCCTGAACCCTAACCCTTAAACCATATGAAACACTAAAAAAACCTAAACCTAAAACCCTAAAAACCCTAAACCATAAGAAATCCTAAATCCTAAATCCTAAAAAGCATAAAACCTTTAAAAATCCGAAGCCATAAACCCTAAATAAAACCCTTAACCTAAAGCCCTAAACCTCACTAAAACCTGAGCCCTAAATCCTAAACCCTAAAAACCCCTAAACCAAAAACCCTAAACCCTAAATCCTAAGAAACCCTAAACTCTAAGAAACCCTAAATGCTAAGAAACCCTAAGAATTAGGTCCGACCTAGTTCTGTGACTGTAATTAGGAGTTTTGTGGGGCTCGCTAGCTACTATCGTCGATTTGTGAACAACTTTGCTTCCATTGTGACACATCTGACAAGGTTAACCAAAAAGGAGGAACCTTTCAAATGAACTGACAAGTGTGAAGAGAGCTTTCAAAGGCTGAAGAATCTTCGGACCACAGCACCTATTTTGGCACTACAGGTAGAAGGTAAAGATTTTAATGTTTATTATGGTGCTTCACATGCGGGAGGTATTTACTGACCACAGCTTTCAAAGGCTGAAGAATCTTCGGACCACAGCACCTATGATGTAGGATAAAAATCGCATAGCTTATGCATCACGGCAGTTGAGAGTACATGAGCGAAATTACCCGACACATGATTTGGAGTTGGCAGTGGTAGTGTTTGCTCTCAAGATCTGGCGGCATTATCTTTATGGTGTCAAGTGTGAGGTATTTACTGACCATAGTAGCCTACAACATGTATTCACTCAAAAGGATCTAAATCTGAGAGAGCGAAGGTGGATGAAGTTACTCAAGGATTATGATGTGACCATCCAGTATCATCCGGGTAAGGCTAACGTGGTGACAGACGCATTAAGACAGAAGGCGGTAAGTATGGGTAGTCTAGATTTCTTGGGGGTATCCAAGCAACCTTTGTCTAGGGAAATTCAAACCTTGGAATCTAAGTTAATGCAGTTGGGCATCTCAAAAAGAGGTGTGGTGTTAGCTAGCATTAAGGTTAGGGCCACCTTCATTGAGGAGATCAAGGCCAAACAGTTTGAGGATGAAAATTTGAATGAGCTTAGGAGGAAGACAGTGTCTGGTAAGGCGCAAGATATGGTTCTTTAAGCGGGTGGTGTGCTCAGTTTTAAAGGAAGAATTTGTGTTCCTCGAGTGGATGACTTGATTCAGAAATTTTTGACAGAATCCGATGGTTCGCAGTATTCTATTAATCTGGGTTTGACCAAGATGTACCGAGACTTGAAGTGACTTTATTGGAGGCCTGGCATGAAGAAGGATATAGTTGAGTTTGTGGCTAAGTGCCAAAACTGTCAACAAGTAAAATATGAGCACCAAAGGCCTGCAGGTTTGCTTCAGGGAATGCCAATTTTGGAATAAAAGTGGGAAAGGATAGCTATGGATTTTGTGGTTGGTCTCCCCAAGACTTTGGGGAAGTTTGATTCTATTTAGGTAGTGGTTGATAGATTGACTAAGTCAGCCCATTTTATTCCAGTCAGAATAGACTATAATGCTCAGCAGTTGGCTAAGGTTTATGTGAAAGAGATAGTGAGGCTGCACGGGGTGCCCCTTTCTATCATCTCAGACCGTGGTACGCAGTTCACATCCAAGTTTTGGAGGAAATTGCATAATGAATTGGGCACTCAACTCACCTTTAGCACCGCCTTCCATCCGCAAATGGACGGGCAGTCAGAGAGGACTATTCAAGTGCTAGAGGATATGTTGAGGGCATGTGTAATCGACTTTTGAGGACATTGAGATAAGTTCCCTAAACCCTAAGAAACCCTATGAAGCCATAATCCTTAAGCAACCCTAAAAATCGTAGAAAAACGTAAAACCCTTAGAATTGCTAAACCCTAAAAATCCATTAAAACCCTTAAAACCCTAAACCTAAAAACTCTAAACCCTAAAACCCAAGAAATCCTAAACCCTAAGAAACCCTAAACCATAAAAAACCCTTAAACCCTTTAAAAATCCTAAACTTAAAAAACCATAAACCTAAAAAATCCTAAGCCTAAAAAAATTATTAAAAAATCCTAAACCCTAAAAAGTCCTAAAAAATCCTTACCATAAAACCCCAAAGCCTAAGAAACTGTAAACCATAAGCCCAAAGAAACCCTAAATCCTAAACCCTAAGAAATGCTAAACCTTAAGAAACACTAAACCTTTAGAAACCCTAAACCATAAAAAACCTTAAAGAGCTTAAACATAAAAAAATCTTAAAAACACTAAAAAAAACCTTAAAACCCCATAAACCTAAAAAACTCTGAGCCCTAACCCTTACACAATAAGAAACTCTAAAAAACCCTAAACCTATTCCCAAAATCCTAAACCCTAAACCCTAAACCCTAAGAAACCCTAAATCATAAACCCTAAGAAAGCCTATATCCTAAACTATAAGAAATCCTAAATCCTAAAACCTAAGAAACCCTAAATCCTAAAAACACTAAACCCTTAGAAACCCTAAACCCTAAGAAATCCTAAATCCTAAAAAGCATAAAAACCTTTAAAAATCCGAAGCCGTAAACCCTAAATAAACCCTTATCCTAAAACCCTAAATCTCACTAAACCCTGAGCCCTAAACCCTAAACCCTAAACCCTAATAAACCCCAAACCCTATAAACCCTAAAAAAAAAAACCTAAAAACCATATAAATCCTAAACCTAAATTTTCCTTAAAAAATCCCTACACCCTAAATCCTTAAAACCTTTAAGAAACCCTAAACCTAAAAAAAACCATAAACCTCCCTAAGCCCTAAATCCTAAATCTTAAAAATCCATAAACCCTAAACCTAAAAAACACAAAAAAAAAATCCTAAGCCCTAAACCCTAAACCCTAAACCTAAAAAATGAAAAAAAAAACCCTAAACTTAAAATCCTAAACCCTTAAATGGAAAAACCCTAAACCCTAAAAAACCTAAGCCATTAACCCTTAAAACCCTAAACCTAAATAACTCCAAATCCTAAAAAACCTTTAACCCTAAACCCGAACCCCAAGCCATAAGAAACCTTAAACCTAAAGAAATCCTAAACGCGAAGAAAACCTAAACCCTAAGAAACTCTTAACAAAAAAAACCTTGAAAACCACTTAAAACCCTATATCCTCAAAAACCAAAAAAACCTTATAAAACCCTAAACCTAAAAACCCTTAGCCCTAAACCCTAAACCGTAAGAAACCCTAAACCATAAGCAACCCTAAGCCCTAAGAAATCCTACAAAACCTTAAAAGCAAAATGCTATGAAACCATAAACCATAAACCCTAAGAAACCCCAAACCCTAAAAAGCCCTAAACCTAAATAACCCTAAAAACCTTTTAAAAAAACCCTAAACCTAAAAAAAACCTTTAAAAAAAACCCCAAGTCGTAAAACCTAAACCCTTAAAAATACTCTAAACCATAAATCCTAAAAAGCCCTAAACCAAAAATCCTAAACTATAAGCCTTAAGAAACCCTAAACTCTAAATCCTAAGAAACCTTAAATCCTAAACCTTAAGAAACCCTAAGCCCTAAATCCTAAACCCAATAAAAAATAAGAAAACCCCTAATAACCCGTCAAAAATCCTAAACCCAAAAAAAACTTGAAAAACTATAAATCTAAAAAACCCTAAAAAAAACCCTAAAAAATTCTAAACTTAAGAAACCCTAAACCCTAAGAAATCCTAAACCCTATGAAACCATAATACTTAAGCAACCCTAAAAACCATATAAAACCCTAGAAAACCTTAAAACCTCCCATCCTAAAAAAATAGAAAAAATCCCTTAGCCCTAAACACTAAAAAAACCCTAAAAAACTCCTAGATTTATAAAACCCTTAACCCTAAACACTAAACCCTAAACCTCAAGCCCAAAGAAACCCATAACCCTAAACCCTAAGAAACCCTAAACCCTAAGGAATCCTAAGCCCTAGGAAATCCTAAACCCTAAATCCTAAAATTCCCTAAAACCCTATAAAAAACCTAAAACTAAAAACTCCTTAAAAACACTAATCTTAAAATCCTAAACACTATAAAATCATAGGAAACCCTAAATCCTAAACCTAAAATCCTAAACCCTAAGAAACCCTAAACCCTAAGAAACCTTAAAACCTAAAAAAAACTGGAAAAACACCCTAAAAACCCTCAACCGACCTGGC
>JAJONR010009821.1:0-14507 GCA_029582245.1 Solanum etuberosum
TGGATGTAAAAAAAACAAAAACAACCCTTTTTAATGTTTTCCCGTCGGCTAATTCGTAACAGCACTGTATAGGTTACTAAAATAGTCATAACTTTTTACTCAGAAATTGGATTGATGCGAAATTGGTGGCGTTGGAAGGTAGATTCAAATATATTTAATTGGATAGGTTATGGCGCACGTAACTCTTTATATTCTAAGAGATATGGTTATTTTAAGTTGACCCAAGTAGAATCTTACATCAAAACTTAATCGATAAGGAAACTTCAAGAACACTTATCAAGAACTTAAATCCTTAAATTTCAAAAATGATATTACGCTGAATAAATCATGATTGGCGTGTGGGTGAAAGAACCCAACACTATGGAAGCTTACATAGCTCTTAGGGATCAAACCCATGGCGAAAATCCGCAAGAAAACTCAAGAACCTCGACGAACGCTTTGATTCTCTCCTCTTTTCTCTTCTTTTCTCTTCTTGAGTTCTCAACTAAAACCCTAGGCGTATATTAGGATTATAAAACTGAACCTAATAGGATTGGACCCTTAAAATTTTACTAAAAATGAATTAAATCTGATTTGGTAAGGAAAAGACCAAAGTACCCCTTACTATTTTCGAGTAACTTTCCTTCACTGGAAAGCCTGACTTCAAAAGGGCATAACTCACTCATCCGACCTCAAAACTTAGCAAACTCGGTGGAGTTGGGAAGATAATTCAAAGACCTTTCATTAGCTATCTTGTACCCTACCTAACTCATCCTGTACTGAGAGTTATGGTCATTTGAGTTGACCTAAATCTCATAACTTAAGCATAACTTGCAAAATTTCAGATTTTGCTATTTCCAATTTAGTTCTTTTTGGAACTCAAGGTGCTACATCTAGTGACCTTAACACTTACGAAATTTTAAATTCCTCAAAAAAGCCTACTCACAAAGAAGGATGGTTCGAGTCTTAGCTCAATTTTTTTTTGGGGTGTTACAATACAATTCAAGTGCACAATCATGCTTTCAAGCATTTCATCAATCAATCATCAAGGGTCACAATAAGGCAATTCACATTATTGTGATCATCATATAGTCTGTCTTATTTAAACCTCTTTCTATTCATTTAGATATAACAAGTGGACATTTTAAACCCTTAACTTCATCCCAAATACTCCCAACACACAATCAACGCATGAAGCATACACATTAAACTAGAATACAAAGTTTAAGAAACCACTTGCCTTAAATCAATCAACAATCACTCCAATAGTTGAGTGTTCCCCTTCCATATCACTTCCAAAGCCACACAATCTATGCACAAGCAAGTATTCACAATAAATATCCGAAAATAACAATTCCCACATAAATTTCTCTTGAATAGTGTGTCAAGTAACCCAAACCCAATTCCAAAAATAAGGTTTGAATCCAAAACTTATTATTTGGAAAACATTACTCAAGGCTTTGGGAACTCATTAGGGAAAATCATTTCAAAAAAGGACTTGAAGTCAGTTCACAAACTCCATATTTAGTAAATTCTTTGTTTCTTCAAGAAAATCCCCAAATTTCTCATTTCAAAAGCTTGTTTTGAACACATAAAGCCATAAATAATAATGGGTAATTGAAGATTTAGAGTTATGAATAATTGCCCAAAAGATTTTACTCAAAAACCTGTTCCAATTCGCCTCCCCAAATCTCCCAAAACTAAAAAAAATGGTGAAATAGGATTGAAACCCTAATTTTGGAAAACATTCTACCCAAGTCATGGATGCTCATCGCGATCGCGACCCAGGGTCACGCGATAGCGATGAGTAAGGTTGTCAACTCATTAAAGTTGACCATTGCGATTGTGGCATGACCCATGTGATCGTGATGCACACCAAGATAATGCAACGTGATCACGATAAGGGAGTCTCGCGATGATCAAAATGGTCATGCACCAGAACCAGAAACCAACCAAACTCAGAACCATCGTAAGGACCCTCAAAATTCTTTCAGAACCTCGACGTTCTGAACTTAATGGAACCGTCAAAACACCAATCCAAAGTCTTCTTGACCCGACATCTGTGAAAACCACAAGAAACTAACTCTTGCCTAAAGAGGCTAAAACAAACTTGAGACCTCTCAAAAATCAACTAACACCTCGACTATTCTTAAAATCATCCCTCGAATCAAATAGATCACTCAGAATTCCGATTCAAGCATCCGAACATTGAATTTTACCAAAGTCAACCCAAAGGCTAAAATTCTAATATTTCACAACTTAGAACCTCAAATCCTTAAGAAGACCTATAATTTGGAACCGTCAACTCTCTCATATCACATTTCATAGTCAGGACTAATGGAATCAACAGAATTCTATTTTGACACTCGAATCTCCAAACGAACAGAAAACCACTTTCTTAATAACTTAGCCTTTGAGACTCAAAACTTACAAAAAATCTCTAGTTTTAACTAAAACTACAAATTCAACTTTTCAAACTCAATCATGGAAAACTCGTGTCCTTATTGGAAGGAAAAAATGGTCATTTCAATGGAAAAGAAAATTATGACCGACCAGGTCATTACACATAAACTCAACTGAATGTAAAGAATAAAATGAATGAAATAATTTAACTTTACAAAATAATTTCTCATCTCTGAACTTCAACATAGTAAGTGTTATATTTAAAATACACTTCAACTCTATTAGGAGATTTTCTAAACGACAACCATCACTATGAGCTACGTGATGATACAATCTCTTGTCTGCGTAGCCAGAATTGTCGTATATCATGCCGGGATATAGAACCTCTCAACTAAGTTGATCCATTAAACTCTTCCCGAAGTCACTAACAATCAATCTAAAAATTATGATCATGTACCCATGTTGGCAAGCCATGGTTTATGGGGGCTGTGAGTTGTCTAAGTTCTCTCCTGTATCGGTGCTCAATACAACTCCCAATAATATGTACTCTTGCTCAAATGTATAAAAACATATTCTTTCTCTAGTTTGACATAATTGCTAAAACTATCCTCTTCAAAAAGGTAACTACTCTGAAACTCATTGCTCATTAGAAAACAAGCTTTTTCTTTGATCAATGTAAATAAAATTTTGGGTTGAGATAATTACTCAAAAGGGGCCTCTTTAAGAGGTAACTACTTTGTACTCAACCTTTCTAAAAAATTGACTTTTCTAAAAAAAAGTATACTCTTTTTCTTCATGTAAAAATTAAATATTTGCGAAATACTTAGTTCCCTTATACTCTTTCTCAAACTCATCTTTACTTCCTCAAAACTCAATTTAAACAATAATGTTTTGTTTAAAAGATTCTCAGTAAGAATTCAATGAATACACAAGAATTGGGTTCATGCTGAAAAATAGACACGAATAATAAACTCAATAATCGCAATACATAATGTACGACAATTAAACGATTAGAAATAGGAATTTAATTATTAGCGACTCAAGAACTCAGAACTCAATATCAACTCATCTCAAGTATACTGAAATCTAAGGATAGAACCCTAGATAACATTTTTACTGATTTTAAAGTAGATGTAGGGCGTGAGGACGAACTATTCCAATACTATGATAGCCTTATATACTTGGAAGAATGAAGTTCTTTGGGGAAATTGACAAAACTCAAAGAATGCTTGGACCCTAGCTTTTCTCCTCTTTGAACCTTGCTCTAATCACTTGAAGTTTTAATGAACGTAAAAGAATTGATTAAAAATATCTAAGCCTTTATTTAGATGTAAAACGGCGTAAAATACGCTTAGAATAGGGGTTAAAGAATGTAGTTTAAGTACCAAACGCTAATGGGATAGACCAAAACGACCCCAACTTAAAAAGTTGCCGAAGTCCCTTAAAATAGATGTTTCATAGACTGTTTGACGCTCCATTGTTAGTGAAAAACTTCACTGGCCATATAGCCGCGCCATACGTGAAACTTCATCTATCTGACAGGGCTTCACTAAAATGGGCATAGCATTTTACTCTGAACTTGAAGTAAGCCAAACATTGTTGCGTGGGAAAGAGGACTCAAAGAAATTTAACTTGATAGGTCATGGGTCACCTAATTCCTGTGTGCTCAGAGATATGATTGTTTGAATTTGACCTAAAACATAAAATCTGATGAAGTCCCTTTCATGGACAACTTTGCAGTCCGTACAAAGCTTCACGGATTGTCCAAGTGTCTATGACCTTCCTGAATTTTGGGGTTCAACTTAATGGGTTGGATGATGGGTCATGGACCTCTTCACGGCCCGTGAACCCATCCATGGAACTGCCTTGAACCTTACCAACTTTCATGAGCTGACCCTCAAGTCCACAGCCTGGTCCATGGCTTTTGCAACTCTTAACGGCCCGTGAAACCCTTCGTAAAAACACCTTCAAGTTTAATTTTCACCAGGATTGGTTGAACGACCCGTAAAATTTTGTACGGACCGTACACCTTTCGGCATACATGGAATTTGTACTCAATTGAAGCCTCTTCTCTTTTCCATACCAAGTTCAAATAATTTCCGAGGTGTTACAATATCTCTGCCTTGGGAACATCATCCTCGAATGACATCAAACTAAGAAAAAAAGGGGTGGGGAAATGTCTAACAACCCAACACAAAGTATGAAATATGCAAATAGCATAAACTCAACATATCAACTAAAAGAGTATTTTACAAAGAGTTGGTACCTTCACCTGGAATTGATTCAGAGAAAAGAGGTGAGGGTATCCCTTCTTCATATCATCCTCGGCTTCCCAAGTAGCATTCACAACAATTTTTTCCTCCACAATACTTTGACTGATTAAACCTCTTTAGTTCTGAAATTGCAAACCTGGCGATCGAGGATCTGAACTGGAGTCTCCTCATAGGAAAGACTGTTTATTACTCCTATACTCTTAGTAGGCACAATAATGCTGGATAATCCAAACATTTCATTAGCATAGAAATATGAAACACTGGATGAACTGCGTCTAACCCTGGTGGTAGTTCCAACTCATAAGCTACATTACCAATCCTTTTGGATATTCGGTAAGGACTAGTGTATCAAGGACTGAGCTTCCCTTTGTTACCAAATCTCATAACACCCTTCATGGGTGAAACTTTGAGATATACCCAATCATAACCCTCAAACTCCAAATCTCTTCTTCTAACATCAGTACAGGATTTTGGATGACTCTGCACCATTTTCAACCTCTCCTGAATTGTCTTCACCTTCTCCATGGCATGATGAACAAAATATGGTCCTATCAACTTAGCCTAACCAACCTCAAACCATAAAATAGGAGATCTACACCTTTACCAATCAAGAGCCTCGTACGGAGCCATCTGAATGATGGAATGGTAACAATTATTTTATGCAAACTCAATATGAGGAAAGTGGTCATTCCAATTACCTTTGAAATCTAAAACACAAGCTCTCAACCTGTCCTCTATGGTATGAATTGTGCGCTAATCTTGACCATAAGTGTGAGAATGAAAATTAGTACTGATGTTCATTCATAAATGTGGCGCGCTTCACACTCATGAACAAGACTCTATTCGACGTGGCTTATAAGACTTCATAGAAACTTTCTAAACCTTGTGCTATGAATACCAAGTTTGTCACGACCCAAGGTAGACCCAAGGTGCAACATGGCGTATAAGACCTCGAGAGGCCCCATACAAGCCACATAGCATACATAAACAATATAATAGAAATCAAGAGATTTAAAAGATCATTTCAAAGCATAGAGATTTATAAAGCAAAGTGGAAAACTTACAATGTCTCAAAGCCATCTAGTACATATGAGTAATCGGGACGTAACCTGTACATCAAGTTAAAAACAAAAAATGAAATGACATAACGAAATAAAGTCTTTGACCTCGAAACATAAGGACTCACCAATCTTAAAACTTCTACTAAATGATCCTAGCCACGGAAGTGCGAGTCTGGAGCGTCACACCCTACATTTGGATAAGAAATGTAGGCAAGAGTATGCACTAGTACAAAAATATACCATGTATGATAGCGATGCATGAAGTGTGAAAATCATGATAAAGGGGTATTTCCGTAACATGCAATGACCAAGCTAAATCATAATATAAAAGGGTTAGAAAACATAAGTCATAAAACATGATCAATGCAAGTAGACTTCATTAAAACCTTCGTGAGATACTTCCTTAAGTAACCTTGATTCATTAGTGTGGCAGAATTACCTTTAACCGACATGTAATACCATGTGAGCTATTAACATGGAATCCGGTGTCTACCCCACATCGAAAAGAGGTGTTCTCACTTGCCAAGGTAAGAACCATGAACTTCTAGCTAATGTGTGTAACACCCCGTATCCTTTACAGACCAGATTGCAGATTTGAAAATCTACAAGTGCAACCTACGGGCACCACCTACGGACCGTAGGGTGACCCACGGTCCGTCCTGGTGGTCCGTGGTTCACCACCTGGAGCCCTTCCCAGAAAAGCCCAGAAAAATTATTCTAAGTCCAGACCGACGCCAGGACCTACGGACCGTAGGTCAGACCACGGTCCGTGGTCCAGGGCCGTAGGTCGGACCCCAGATTTCTAGCCCAGAACTCCAGAAAATTCAGCCAAGGCATGACCCACGGCAGGACCTACGAATCGTAGGTCAGACCACGGTCCGTGGTCTAGGTCCGCGGATCGTGGCCTTCAAGTCCAAGCCCCAAACGCCAGTCGACGGACGACCAGCATGGACCGTCGGTTGGTCCGACAACAGTTAAGTTAGGGGTCTTTTGGTCTTTTCCTTATGCGTTTGACCCCTAAACTACGTCGTTTGACCCCTAAACTACATAGTTTTGGTCAGTTTAAGCCTTGTAACTTAATTAGAACTTACCATAGTCAATTCATTCCCCAAAATTTAGCAAACTCAGAGCAAAAAGGGAGAAAGAGGAGACCCAAACTTTTCCAATAACGCAGCGAGTTTTCTTCAGTTCCAGCCCCGAAATCAAAAGATTTCTCCGTGGAATTCATCACCAGGTATGTGGGATTTCACTAGTGGGTTTTTTCCGCCCATTAGGTCCCTAGAATTCAGTCAGAATCTTGATTACCTTAATATTATCTAGACCTAGGGTTTCTTGAATGTTAGAAATTGTTGGGTTTTAGCTGTTAGAATGATCCAAATCAGATTATCATGTTGTTCCTCAGTTTCTTGCATGAAATTCAGAACCCTAGCTATGTAGTTCCTTTAGTTCATGAATTACACATGCTAGGCCAGCTATTTCAGTTATATACATGCTTCAGTTTACGAATGTCATATTATCAGATATAATTGTTGCATTCTCAGAGTTTGCATGTCAGAACATCGAGCTATCCATGTTTTACAAAACTCAGTCATAATGTGTTAATTTCATAATCAATTGGGAGTAGCTTATTACCGAGTGGACTAGGGTTCCAGCGTACCCTCATAGTCTCAGAACTACGTGCCCCGTAGGTTGTAAGTCCCCTCTATGGGCATCATTTTAGTGATCACGCCAGTCATGCCTTTATACCTCTGGCAGGCTATATTGGGTCCTCTCGATGGGGCGTATATATCGGACTCCACATTTAGCTCATGTGGTTTTATGTTGGTTATTAGTAGCTCCCACAGTACAGTCAGATTCTAGTGCATTGACCAGGTTATCAGTTACAGTTTAGTATTCAGACTCAGCATATCATGTACTTGGTCATTGCATTCAGTCAGCTCAGTATTCAGTATATCTCACTATTTACATTCAGTTCAGATTATATCATTACTCTTATTGCTTTGTTCAGTTATGATTATTGTTCAGCTTTACTCTATCCTGCATGCTCAGTACCTTTCAAGTACTGACGCATAGTCTATGCTACATCTTCTCGTGATGTAAGTTCAGGTTCTCAGCTTCTAGATCACGCATAGATCGGTTCCCGATCTTCAGCTCAGTAGTATCAGTGGTAAGTCCTCATTCTCCGAGGACGACGAACATGTTTCCTTTGCTTTTAGTCTTAGTTTCTGTTTTTTTTAGATTTTGTTGGGGCATGTCCCAGCATTTCTAGTCAGTAAAGGATTTATTTCAGACATAGTTAGAATCAGCTTTAGTATTTGAGTTTGACTTTTCAGTTGTTGTTAACTCTCCGCATTTATATATTCAGATTTAGTATGGGTATTCCCCATCATTTCAGATTTATCTTATGATTAGCTTCCGCACAGAGTTTATTGATTCAGTTCTCTTTAAGTATGCTTATGATATGCCAGCAGTGTTACCTTGGGGTCACTCGTGATCTTAGGTCCCATGTCCGCGTCCTGGGGTAGCTCGGGGCGTGACAAACTTAGTATCAGAGCATGGTTTAAGTGTCCTAGGATGTCTGAAAAGCCGCACTAAGTAGAGTCCATTTCATGGGTATAAAGTGCACCACATCTAATGAGGGGGAAGCTATGAAGTGTTTTATGAAAGCCTCACTAACTTGATATTCTTATCGTGCGTTGGTATGATCTCTCTCTAACTTATCGTTATGCATTTCAGATCATGCCTCCTCATAGAGCTAACACAAGGAATGCTAACGCAGCTCCTCCACTCCTAGATCAGGAAGTTTCAAATGCAGAGTTTCGAAACACTATCCAACTTTTGCCTCAGAGTGTGACTAACCAAAAAAACCAGCAGGTTCCAGCTCCTGCAAATGCTAATGTTGGGTCAACTGTAGTTAGAGTTCGTGATTTCGTTAGGATGAATCTGCCTGAGTTCTTAGGATTGCAGATTGGTGAAGATCCCCAAAACTTTATAGATGAGGTCAAGAAGATCTTTGGAGTGATGCAAGTGACAGGTAATGATAGGGTAGAGTTGGCATCCTATCAGCTTAAGGATGTAGCTCATATCTGGTATACTCAATGGAAAGAGAACAGGGGTACAAATGCAGCTCCTATCACTTAGGAATGCTTTAGTGAGACTTTTCTAGAAAGGTTCTTCCCAAGAGAGTTAAGTGAGGCAAGAGATCGGGAATTCATGAATTTGAGACTAGGTAACATGACAGTCCAAGAGTACAGACTCAAGTTCATCCAACTCTCTAGGTATGCTCCTCACATGGTTGCCGATTCCAGGGCTCAAATGAACAAGTTTTTGTAAGGAGTGTCAGACTTAGTGAAAACATAGTGCAGAAATGCTATGTTTCTGGAAAAAATATGAAAATCTCTAGGCTTATGACCCATGCGCAGGAGGTTGAGGGGGATAAGCTTAAGGAAATAGCTAAGGCCAACAAGAAAGATAGAACAAGTAACTATGAGTACTCTCAACAGAAATCTTCAGCTCTGGCACCTTCATCAGCTAGTTTTCCATCCTCCAGGTTCTGACAGGATCTGAAACGTAGGGCATCAGGCTCTAAGTCTCAGGGGAGATTTCAGGTACCAGAACTTACCCAACTTGTCCTAAGTCTGGTAAGAAGCATCTGGGCGAGTGTCTTGCAGGAAAGGAAGGATGTTTTGGGTGTGGTTAGTCTGGTCACAGGTTGTGAGATTGTCCTTCTAAACAGGGTCAAGGAGGTAATAATGGTAGAGCTTAGCCCACAACTTCAGCAACACCAGCAGGTCGCCCAACTCAGCAGTGTAACTCATCTAGTACAGGTGGCGATCAGCGCCAAAACAGGTTTTATGTTATTCAGGCTCGCCAGGATCAGGAAGATTCTCCTGATGTGGTCACTGGTACGTTATGAGTTTTTAACTTAGATGTTTATGCTTTGTTAGATCCAGGGGCTACTCTTTCTTTTGTAACTCCTTATATAGCAGTCAAATTTGATGTTAGTCCAGAAACTCTCTCAGAACCCTTCTCAGTCTCTACTCCAGTTGGTGACCCAGTTATAGCCAGACGTGTATAAAGAAATTGCCCTGTCACAGTCTCTTAGAAAGTCCCCTCAGCAGATCTTGTAGAGTTAGAAATGGTAGACTTCGATATCATTCTAGGCATGGATTGGTTACATTCCTGTTATGCCTTAGTCGATTGTAGAACTAGGATTTTTTCATTTTCAGTTTCCAAAAGAACCAATCTTAGAATGGAAGGGCAGTAGCTTAGCGCCTATGGATCGATTCATATCTTACCTTAAGGCCAGAAAGATGATCTCTAAGGGTTTTCTCTATCATCTAGTTTGGGTTAAGGATTCAAGCTATGAAACCCCAACTCTTGAGTTAGTTCCACTAGTTAATGAGTTCCCAGAAGTGTTTCCAAAAGATCTTCTCGGAGTTCCTCCCAAAAGGGAAATCGATTTCGAAATTGATCTCCTTACAGATACACAGCCTATTTCTATTCCTCCTTACAGAATGGCTCTAGCTGAGCTTAAGAAATTAAAAGAGCAGTTGAAAGACCTTCTAGATAAGGGCTTCATCAGACATAGTATTTCGCCATGTGGTGCACTAGTGTTGTTTCTAAAAACGAAAGATGGTTCTCTCAGGATGTGCATTGACTATCGGCAGTTCAACAAAGTCACAATCAAGAATAAGTATCCCATCCCCAGGATTGATGACTTGTTTTACCAACTTCAGGGTGCTAGTCATTTTTCGAAGATATACCTCAGATCTGGTTATCATCAGCTCAGAGTCAGAGATAGTGACATTTCGAAAACAGCCTTCAAAACTCAGTTTGGTCATTATGAATTTGTAGTTATGTCATTTGGACTAACCAATGCTCCTGCAGCTTTCATGGATTTGATGAACAGAGTGTTCAAACAGTATTTGAACTTGTTCGTTATCGTCTTTATTAATGATATCCTCATTTACTCTAGGAATAAGGAAGAACATGCGACTCATTTGACAGTTGTTCTGCAAACTCTCATAGATCACCAGTTGTTTGCTAAGTTTAGCTAATGTGAGTTTTGGTTACAATCAGTTGCTTTCCTCGGGCATATAGTATCTAGCAAAGGGATCTGAGTGGATTCTTAGAAAATAGAAGCGGTGAAACAATGGCCCAGACCTACCTCTCCTATAGATATCAGAAGTTTCTTGGGTCTAACAGGTTATTACAGAAGGTTCGTGGAAGGATTTTCATCCATAGCCTCTCCATTGACTAAGTTGACTCAGAAAAAGGTTAAGTTTCAGTTATCAGATGATTGTGAGAAAATATTCACAGAACTGAAAACTAAGTTGACTACAGCTCCAGTTTTGACTCTACCAGAGGGTTCAGACGGTTATGTTATCTATTGTGATGCGTCCAGAGTCGGCCTAGGTTGTGTGTTGATGTAGCGAGGTAAGGTTATAGCTTATGCTTCTAGACAACTTAAGGTGCATGAGAAGAATTATCCGACTCATGACCTCGAGCTTGCAGCAGTGGTGTTTGCACTTAAGATTAGGAGACATTACTTGTATGGTGTTCACGTAGATGTGTTCACATACCATAAAAGCCTTCAGTATGTGTTCACCCAGAAAGAGTTGAATCTTCGCCAGAGGATATGGCTTGAGTTCCTCAAGGATTATGATATAAATATGCTTTACCATCCTGGTAAGGCCAATGTAGTAGGAAATTCCCTTAGCAGACTATCTATGGGTAGTGTAGCACATGTTGAGGAAGAAATAAAGAACTAGCAAAGGATGTTCACAGGCTTGCTCGCTTGGGAGTTCACCTTATGAGAATTTTAGATGATCGTGTAACAGTTCAGAATGGGTCAAAATTTTCATTGGTAGTGGAGGTAAAGAAAAATCAAGACAGTGATCCGATATTGCTTCAACTAAAGGGTGCAGTCCACCAGCAGAGAGTTGAGGTATTCTCCCAAGGTGGAGATGGTGTGCTTCGTTATCAGGGTCGATTATATGTTCCTAAGGTGGGTGAGTTGAGACAACAGATTCTTGCAGAAGCCCATAACTCCAGGTATTCTACTCATCCAGGCGCCACTAAGATGTACTGTGATTTGTGGGAAGTCTTTTGGTGGAATGGCATGAAGAGGGATATAGCAGGTTTTGTGGCTAAGTGCCCCAATTGTCAGCAAGTGAAGGTAGAACATCATAAACTAGGGGGTATGACTAAAGAGATCAACATTCCTACTTGGAAGTGGGAATTGATCAACATGGACTTCATTACAGGTTTACCTCATACTCGCATACAACATGACTCCATTTGGGTGATAGTAGACAGAGTTACTAAGTCTGCACGCTTTTTGGCTGTTAAGACTTCAGACTCGGCGGAGGACTATGCCAAACTTTACATTAATGAGATAGTCAGGTTGCATAGGGTTCCTTTGTCTATCATCTCATATAGAGGTCCTCAGTTTACCTCTCATTTCTGGAAGTCATTTCAGAAAGGTCTTGGTACTCAGGTTAATCTTAGCATAGCGTTTCATCCACAAATGGATGGTCAGGCAGAGCGTACCATTCAGATCTTAGAGGAAATGTTGAGAGCTTGTGTGATCGACTTCAAGGGTAGTTGGGATGATCATCTTCCTCTTATAGAGTTTGCCTACAATAATAGCTACCATTCCAGCATTCAGATGGTCCCTTATGAAGCATTGTATGGGCGTAGATGTAGATCTCTAGTTAGTTGGTTTGAAGTAGGTGAAGTAGCCTTGATAGGACCATATTCGGTTCATGATGCTATGAAAAAAGAGCAGCTCATTAGAGATAAGACTTAAGACAGCCCAGAGTCACCAGATGTCCTATGCAGATGTACGGAGAAGGGACTTGGAGTTCCATGTTGATGATTGGGTTTTCCTAAAAGTGTCACATATGGAGGGGGTGATGAGGTTTGGTAAGAAAGGAAATCTCAGTCCTAGATATGTAGGCCCTTACAAGGTCTTGAAAAGGGTTGGTAAAGTGTCTTACTATTTAGAGTTGCCAGCAGAACTAACAGTAGTGCATCCGGTCATTCACGTTTTATTGTTGAAGAAATGTGTGGGTGATCCAGCATCCATAGTACCCTTAGAGAGTATGGTTGTGAAAGATATTCTCACTTATGAGGATGTGCCAGTTGAGATGCTTGATCGTCAGGTTAGAAGGTTGAGAAAAAAATAAGTCGCTTCAGTTAATGTTTTGTGGAGAAGTCAGTCCGTAGACGGAGCTACTTAGGAAGCAGAAGCAGCCATGAAGGCCAAGTATCCTCAACTCTCTCCTTCCGATTCCATTCCAGCTTGAGGTAATAGTTCCTCTTCAGTTTTTAAGTCATTCATGCACAGATTCAGTCTTAGTATCATGTTCCTTCAGTTTGTACTTGCATTTTCAGCGTATTTGCATGTCTTTGGAACTCAATTCAGTCAGAAATCAATTTTCAGAAATTAGTGGTAGGGTTTGTAGCTCTTTCCCTCCATATTCAGCTAGTTTAGTCTTCATTTGAGGATTAAAGTTCCCAAGGGGGAGATAATGTAACACCCCATATCCTAGACAGACTAGATTGCATATTTGAGAATCTACAGGTGCCACCTACGGACCGTAGGGTGACCCACGGTCTGTCCTGGTGGTCCGCGGTTCACCACCTGGAGCCTCTCCCAGAAAAGCCTAGAAAAATTATTGTAAGTCCAGACCTACGCCAGGACCTACGGACCGTAGGTCAGACCACGGTCCGTGGTCCAGGGCCGTAGGTCGGACCCCAAATTTCTAGCCCAGAACTCCAAAAAATTCAGCCAAGGCATGACCCACGGCTAGGACCTACGAACCGTAGGTCAGACCACAGTCTGTGGTCTAGGTCCGTGGATCGTGGCCTTTAGGTCCAAGCCCCAGACGCCAGTCGACGGACGACCAGCACGGATTGTCGGTCCAGCCACGGTCCATCGGTCTGGTCTGTTGGTTGGTCTGACAACAGTTAAGTCAGGGGTCTTTTGGTCTTTTCCTTATGCGTTGGACCCCTAAACTACATCGTTTGACCCCTAAACTACGTAGTTTTGGTCAGTTTAAGACTAGTAACTTAATTAGAACTTACCCTAGTCGATTCATTCTCCAAAGGGAGAAAGAGGCGACCCAAACTTTTCCAAGAACGCAATGAGTTTTCTTAAGTTCCAGCGCCGAAATCAAAAAATTTCTCCGTGGAATTCATCACCAGGTATGTGGGATTTCACTAGTGGGTTTCTTTCGCCCATTAGGTTCCTAGAATTCAGTCAGAATCTTAATTCCCTTGATATTATCTAGACCTAGGGTTTGTTGAATGTTAGAAATTGTTGGGTTTTAGCTGTTAGAATGATCCAAATCAGGTTATCATGTTGTTCCTCAGTTTCTTGCATGAAATTCAGAACCCTATCTATGTAGTTCCTTTAGTTCATGAATTACACATGCTAGGCCAACTATTTCAGTTATATACATGCTTCAGTTTACGAATGTCATATTATCTGATATAATTATTGCATTCTCAGAGTTTGCATATCAGAAGATCGAGCCATCCATGTTTTAAAGAATTCAGTCATAATGTGTTAATTTCATAATCAATTGGGATTAGCTTAATACCGAGTGGACTAGGGTTCCAGCGGACCCTCATAGTCCCAGAACTACGTGCCCCGTAGGTTGTAAGTCCCCTCTGTGGGCATTATTTTAGTGATCACGCCAGTCATGCCTTTATACCTCTGGCAGGGTATATTGGGTCCTCTCGATGGGGCATATACATCGGACTCCACATTTAGCTCATA
>JAJONR010009822.1:0-13326 GCA_029582245.1 Solanum etuberosum
GCCTTATTTCACTGAGTTGAATATCTTATCATTGAGTTGAACTATGTTTCTTATTCTTGAGTTGAGTTTAGTTGAGTGAGTTGAGAGGAGGTAAGTATGTTTCCTTTTTATCAAAGTTCAAGCTTATGTTTATGCTTTAGAATTTCCCTTACATGCTCGTACATTCCACGTACTGAGCCATTTGGCCTATATCATTTCATGATGCAGATACATGTATTCAGGGTCATCAACAGGAGCTTCGTTGATACCACATGGAGTTCGAGTTAGCTATGGTGAGCTTCCTTACTTCTGGAGGATTTCATTTACTTTTCAGTTTTGTCAGGATGTCGTGGGTCTTGTCCCGAATTCCATGATTATCATTTAGAGGCTTCATAGATAGACAGTAGAGTTTCAGAAGTCAGTTCATTTATTTTGTTAAATGTTTTAAAGACTTAAGTTGCCTATTTTATGGCGAGTTGAATATATTATTTTTATTCAGTTTTACTTGAGTTAGTCTTCCGCTTGTAGTCAGCCAGGATGAGGGTTCGTTTGGGGCCAACAATGGTTCTCGAGTGCTGGCCACGTCCAGGGTCTAGGCTCGGGTCGTGACAATACTGATCAATGATATAAGATGAACATGAAGAATGTACTGAACATAATAAACATGAACTAAACTGAATGCAATGACCAAGTACATAACATGTTGAAACTGAATACTGAAATATAACTGGAACCTAGTCAAATGCACTAGAGTCTGACTGTGGGAGCTACTAATAACCGACATAAAACCATGTGAGCTAAACATGGAGTCTGGTGTATACGCCTCATCGAAAGGACCCAATATACCTTGCCAAGGGTATAGAGGCATGACTGACGTGATCACTAAATGTAATGCCCACAGAGGGGACTTATAAACCTACAGGGCACATAGTTTTGGGACTATGAGGGTTACTAATCATAGTCCAACTCGGTGTTAAGCATACTCCCAATAGAATGTATAAATTACAACATAATTGAAATAAACTGGATAGCTCAAGATTCTGACATGCTAACTGAAAATGCAACATTGTAATACTGATAATTAGAGATTCAATATCTGAGGCATGTATATCTGTTTAAACCGGCCTAGATAGTGTAATTCATGAACTAAATGAATCTACACCACTAGGGTTCGGAATATCATGCCAGGAAATAAGCAACAATATAATAATCTGATTTGGATCATTCTAACAGCTAAAACCCAACATTTTCTAACATTCAAGGTCTTGATAATGTGAAGGGAATCAAGAATTAGACTGAATTCTAGGGACCTAATGGGTGAAAGGAACCCACTAGTGAAATTCCACATACTTGGTGACGAATTCCACAAATAAATATTTTGATTTCGGGGTTGAAACTGATGAAAACCTGCTGCATTTTTGGAGAGGGGTTTGGTCGACTCTTTCTCCTTTTTCGCTCTTAGTTTTATGAATATTTTGTGAATGAATCGCTTAGGGTAGATTCTAATTAAGTTACTAGGCTTAAACTGACCAAAACTACGTAATTTAGGGGTTAAACGACGTAGTTTAGTTGCCCAACGCATAGGGAAAAGACCAAACGACTCCTGACTTGAAAGTTGTCGGGGGTCACTGACGGACCAGACCGATGGACCGTGGCAGGACCGACGGTCCGTTCTGGTTGGCCTTCGTTCGACGACTGGGAGTTGAAATCTGGGGGTCTGACCTACGGACTTGGACCACGGACCGTGGTCTGACCTACGGTCTATAGGTCCTGGCGTAGGTTGATCCTTAGCTGAATTTTCTGGGAGTTCTGGGAGGGGGTTGCAGGTGGCCAACCACGGACCTTACCTACGGTCCTTGGGTCACCCTACGGTCCGTAGGTGGCACCTGTAACTTCTGAAATGACTGCTGGTTGGTCTTTCTAGGATACGGGGTGTTACATTATCTCCCCCTTGGGAACATTCGTCCTCGAATGAAGACTAAACTATCTTAATATAGAGGGAGAGAGCTGCAAACCCTACCACTGAGTACTGAAAACTGAAATCTGACCGAACTAAGTTCCAAGAACATGCAAATACGCTGAAAATGCAAGTAAAACTGAAGGAAGAACATACGAAGAGTGAGCTTACGCATGAGTAACTGGAAGACTGGAGAGGAACTATTACCTCAAGATGGAGTGGAATCGGAAAGAAAGTGATGAGGATACTTGGCCTTCATGGCTGCTTCTGATTCCCAAGTAGCTCCCTTTACGGACTGACTCCTCTACACAACCTTACCTGAAGCGACTTCTTTGTTTCTCAACCTTCGAACCTGACGATCAAGAATTTCAACCAACACATCTTCATAAGTGTGACTATCCTTCACAACCACACTTTCCAATGGAACTATAGATGCTGGATCACCCACACACTTCTTTAACAAGGAAATGTGGAAAACTAGGTGGACTGCTGCTAGTTCTGCTGGCAACTCTAACTCATAAGCCACTTTACCAACCCTTTTCAAGATCTTGTAAGGGCCTACATATCTAGGACTGAGCTTCCCTTTCTTGCCAAATCTCATCACCCCCTTTATAGGTGACACTTTCAGGAAAACCCAATTATCAATTTGGAACTCCAAGTCCCTTCTTCTTACACCTGCATAGGACTTCTGACGACTCTGGACTGTCTTAAGTTTATCTCTGACGAGCTGAAATTTTTCCATAGCATCATGAACCGAATCTGGTCCTATCAAGGCTGCTTCACATACTTCAAACCAACCAACTGGAGATCTACATCTACGCCCATATAATGCCTCATAAGGGGCCATCTAAATACTAGAATAGTAGCTATTATTGTAGGCGAACTCAATAAGAGGAAGGTGATCATCCCAACTACCCTTGAAGTCGAGCACGCAAGCTCTCAACATGTCCTCTAAAGTCTGAATGGTACGCTCTGCCTGACCATCCGTCTGCGGATGAAATGCTGTGATGAGATTTACCTGGGTACCAAGACCTTTCTGAAAAGATTTCCAGAAATGAGAGGTGAACTGAGGACCTCTATCTGAAATGATAGACAAAGGAACCCCATGCAACCTGACTATCTCATTAATGTAAAGCTTGGCGTAGTCCTCCGCCGAATCTGTAGTCTTGACAACCAAAAAGTGAGAAGACTTAGTAACTCTGTCTACTATTACCCAATTGGAATCATGCTGTCTGCGAGTATGAGGTAAACCTGTAATGAAGTCCATGTTGATCACTTCCCACTTCCATGTAGGAATGTTGATCTCTTGAGTCATACCTCCTGGTTTGTGATGTTCTACCTTCACCTGCTGACAATTCGGGCACTTCGCCACAAAATCTGCTATATCCCTCTTCATGCCATTCCACCAAACACTAAAAGAAAACTGTGAATTACATGGGGATTTTCCTGAGGATTAGTATGAAAATTTGTAGGAAAATCAATTTTTCTACGGATTTTCATACTAATCCCCATGTAATTCACATTTTTTTTTGTAGTGAAAAGACTTCCCACAGATCACGGTACATCTTAGTGGCACCTGGATGAATAGAATACCTGGAGTTATGGGCTTTTGTAAAGATCTATTGTCTCAACTCACCCACCTTAGGAACACATAAACGACCCTGGTAACGAAGCACACCATCTCCCTCTTGGGAGAAAACCTCTACTTTCTGCTGATGAACTGCACCCTTCAATTGAAGCAATATAAGATCACTGTCTTGTTTCTCCTTAACCTCCGCTAACAATGAAGATTCTGATCCATTCTGAACGGTCACACCATCATCTGATATGTTCATAAGGCAAACTCCTAAGCGAGCAAGCCGGTGAACATCTTTGGCCAATTACTTCCTTTCTTCTTCAACATGTGCTACACTACCCATAGATAGTCTGCTAAGAGCATCAGCTACTACATTAGCCTTACCAGGATGGTAAAGCACATTCATATCATATTCCTTGAGGAATTCAAGCCATCTCCTCTGGCGAAGATTCAACTCTTTCTGGGTGAAAACATACTGAAGGCTTTTATGGTCTGTGAACACATCTACGTGAACACCATACAAGTAATGTCTCCAAATCTTTAGGGCAAATACTACGACTGCAAGCTCGAGGTCATGAGTCAGATAGTTCTTCTCATGCACCTTAAGCTGTCTAGAAGAATAAGCTATAACCTTACCTCACTGCATCAACACACAACCTAGGCCAACTCTGGATGCATCACAATAGATCACATAACCGTCTAAACCCTCTGATAGAGTCAAAATAGGAGCTGTAGTCAACCTAGTTTTCAGTTCTGCAAAGCTCTTCTCACACTCATCTGACCACTAAAACTTGACCTTTTTCTACGTCAATTTAGTTAATGGAGAAGCTATGGATGCAAATTTTTCCACAAACCTTCTGTAATAACCAGCCAAACCCAAGAAACTTCTGATATCTGTTGGAGAGGTGGGTCTGGGCCATTGTTTCACTGCATCTATTTTCTGAGAATCCACTCGGATCCCTTCGCTAGATACTATATGACCAAGGAAAGCAACTGATTGCAAACAAAACTCACATTTGCTAAACTTAGCGAATAACTGACGATCTTGAGAGTTTGCAGGACAACCCTCAAATGAGTCGCATGTTCTTCCTCATTCCTAGAGTAAATGAGGATATCATTAATAAAGACGATAATGAACAAGTCCAAATACTACTTGAACACCCTGTTCATCAAATCCATGAAAGCTGCAGGAGCATTGGTTAGTCCAAAAGACATAACTATAAATTCATAATGACCATACCGAGTTCTGAAGGCTTTTTTCGGGATGTCACTATCTCTGACTCTAAGCTGATGATAACCGGATCTGAGGTCTATTTTTGAAAAATGACTAGCACCCTGAAGTTGTTCGAACAAGTCATCAATCCTGGGGATGGGGTACTTATTCTTGATTGTGACTTTGTTCAACTGACGATAGTCGATGCACATCCTGAGAGAACCATCTTTCTTTTTAACAAACAATACTGGTGCACCCCATGGCAAAATAGTAGGTCTGATGAAGCCCTTATCTAGAAGGTCTTTCAACTGATATTTCAATTCCTTAAGCTCAGCTGGAGCCATTATGTAAGGAGGAATAGAAATAGGCTGGGTATTTGGAAGGAGATCAATTCCGAAGTCGATTTCCCTTTAAGGAGGAACTCCAGGAAGATCTTCTCGAAACACTTCTGGGAACTCGCTGACTACTGGAACTGACTCAAGAGTTGGGGTTTCAGAGCTGGAATCCTTAAACCGAACTAGATAATAAATATACCCCTTGGAAATCATCTTTATGGCCTTAAGGTAAGAAATGAATCGACCCATAGGCACTGAGCTACTACCCTTCCATTCTAAGACTGGCTCGTTTGGAAACTGGAACCGAATAGTTCTGGTTCTACAATCGACTGAGGCATAACATGAATGTAACTAATCCATGCCTAGAATGATATCAAAGTCTACCATTTCTAACTCTACAAGATCTGTTGAGGTGACTTTCTGAGAGACTGCGACAGGACAATTTCTGTATACCCGTCTAGCTATAACTAGGTCATCAACTGGAGTAGAGACTGAGAAGTGTTCTGAAAGAGTTTCTGGACTGACACCGAAGTTTACTACTATATATAGAGTTACAAAGGAAAGAGTAGCCCCTGGATCTAACAAAGCATAAACATCTAAGTGAAAGACTCGCAACGTACTAGTGACCACATCAGGAGAATCTTCCTGATCCCGGCGAGCTTGGAGAGCATACAACCTGTTCTGGCGCTGACCGCCACCTGTACCAGATGAAGCACCCTGTTGAGTTGGGAGACCCGCTGGTGCTGTATACTGAGCCCTACTATTGTTACCTCCCTGTCCCTGTTTAGGAGAAGGGCAATCCCTCAATCTGTGACCAGTCTGACCACACCCAAAACATCCTTCCTTTCCTGCAAGACACTCTCCCGGATGGTTCTTACCACACTTTGGACAAGTTGGGTAGGTTCTAGTACCTGAAACACTCCCTTGAGACTTAGAGCCTGATGCCCTACCTTTATGATACTGTCGGAACCTGGAGGATGGAACATTAGCTGATGAAGGGGCCGGAGCTGAAGATTTCTGCTCAAACTGCGAGCGATTTCCACCCGATTTCTGTTGAGAGTACTCATAGTTACCTATCTTAGCCTTTTTGTTGTCCTTAGCCTATTCCCTAAGCTTATCTCCCTCAACCTGCTGAGCATGAGTCATGAGCCTAGAGATGTTCATATCATCCAACAACATAGCATTTCTGCACTCTGTCTTCACCAAGTCAGATATCCCAAAAAAGAACTTACTCATTAGTGCCCTGGGATCGACAACCATATGTGGAGCATACCTGCAGAGCTGGGTAAAATTAAGTCCGTACTCTTGGACTGACATAGAACCTTGCCTCAAATTCATGAACTCCTAAGCTTTTGCCTCTCTCAACTCTCTTGGAAATAACCTATCCAGAAAAGCTCCGATAAAACTCTCCCAAGTTAGAGGAGCTGCATTCTCACCTCTAATTTCTTTCCACTGCGTGAACCATATGTGAGCTACATCCTTGAGCTGGTAGGATTCCAACTCTACCCTATCATTCCCAGTCACTCGCATCACTCCAAAGATCTTCTTGACCTCATCGATGAAATTCTGGTGGATTCATACGGACGAAGTCTCGGACCATGGTTGCTGCTGCCCCAACATTAGTGTTAGTATGAACTGGGGCATGCTGATTGTTCTGGTTGTCACACTCTGAGCCAAAAGCTGAATCGCATTTCAAAACTCAGCATTCGAAACTTCCTGATCTGGGACTGGAGGAGCTGCGTTAGGATTGAGGGCATTCACATTCCTTGCGTAAGCTCTACAAGGAGGCATGATCTGAAACGCATAACGACGAGTTAGAAGGTAGATCATACCCACGCACGATAAGAATAACAAGAAAGTGAAGTTTTCCTAAAACACTTCGTAGCCTCCCTCTCATTAGATGCGGTGCACTTCACACCCATGAAAAGAACTCTACTTAGTGCGGATTTTCAGACATCCTAGGACACTTAAACATAATGTTTTGATACCAAGTATGTCACGCCCCGAGGATACCCTCCAGACGTAAACACGGGACCTAGGATCAGGAATGACCCTAAGCTAACCCTGAGCTGGTATATCATAAGCATACTTAAAATAAATACTGTGCGGAAGCTTAAAACATGAGATAAACTAAATGATGGGAAATACCCATTCTAAGTCTATATATATATATAATACTAAATAAGAGTTTTAATGATACTGGAAAATAAAACTCAACTAAAGCTGAATCTAAACTATGTCTGAATAAAAGCCTCTAACTGACTAGAGATGCTGGGACATGGCCCCAGCTAACTCTAGCAAAACTGAAAATGAAAGACTGAAGGTAATGGAAAACATGTCTATCGTTCTCGAAGAATGAGGACTCACCACTGATGCTGCTAAACTGGAGTTGGGAACCGATCTATGCATGATCTGGATGCTGAGGACCTGAACCTACATCACGAGAAGATGTAGCGTAGAGTATGCGTCAATACTTGAAAGGTACTGAGCATGCATGATAGGATAAAGCTGAACAATATATACATAACTGAATACAACATACTGATCAATGATATAAGATGAACATGAAGAATGTACTGAACATACTGAACATGAACTTAACTGAATGCAATGACCAAGTATATAACATGTTGAAACTGAATACTGAAATATAACTGGGAACCTGGTCAAATGCACTAGAGTCTGACTGTGGGAGTTACTAATAACCGACATAAAACAACGTGAGCTAAACGTGGAGTCTGATGTATACGCCCCATCGAGAGGACCCAATATACCTTGCCAAGGGTATAGAGGCATGACTGGCATGATCACTAAATGTAATGCCCACAGAGGGGACTTATAAACCTACGAGGGCACGTAGTTCTGGGACTATGAGGTGACTGACCCTAGTCCAACTCGGTGTTAAGCATACTCCCAATAGAATATATAAATTACAACATAATTGAAATAAACTAGATAGCTCGAGATTCTGACATGCTAACTGAAAATGCAACACCGTAATACTAATAATGAGACATTCAATATCTGAGGCATGTATATCTGTTTAAACTGGCCTAGCTAGTGTAATTCATAAACTAAACGAATCTACGCCACTAGGGTTCAGAATATCATGTAAGGAAGTAAGAAACAATATAATAATCTGATTTGGATCATTCTAACAGCTAAAACTCAATAATTTCTAACATTCAAGAAAACCCTAGGTCTAGATAATATGAAGGGAATCAAGAATTAGACTGAATTCTAGGGACCTAATGGGTGAAAGGAACCCACTAGTGAAATCCCACATACCTTTTGACGAATTCCATGGAGAAATCTTTCAATTTCGGGGCTGAAACTGATGAAAACCTACTGCGTTCTTGGAGAGGGGTTTGGTTGACTCGTTTTCCTGTTTCACTCTGAGTTTTATGAATATTTGGTGAATGAATCGCTTAGGATAGATTCTAATTAAGTTACTAGGCTTAAACTGACCAAAACGATGTAGTTTAGGGGTTAAACGACGTAGTTTAGGTGCCCAACGCATAGGGAAAAGACCAAACGACTCCTGACTTAAAAGCTATCGGGGGTCACCGACGGACCGTGGCTGGACCGACGGTCCGTTCTGGTCGGCCTTTGTTCGACGACTGGGATTTGAAATCTGGGGTCCAACCTATGGCCCTGGACCACGGACCGTGGTCTGACCTACGGTCAGTAGGTCCTGGCGTAGGTTGACCCTTAGCTGAATTTTCTGGGAGTTCTGGGAGGGGGTTGCAGGTGGCCAACCACGGACCCCACCTACGGTCTGTAGGTGGCACCCGTCAGTGGAACCTGAAACTTTTGAAATGACTACTGGTTGGTCTTTCTAGGATACGGGGTGTTACACACCGAGTGGACAAGTCTAAACCCATATAACAAGATGTGGAAGACACAATTTTTATGAACAAAATAGTAATAAGTGGAAGACAAGAATAATGTATATAGAGGAAGAAGGTCCATATAATATATATTTGTAGTACGATACAAAATGGGCCCAAAAGTGACCAAAAGACAAACTAACACTAGATACCAATCTCCCGGACCTGGTGTCACCTATACAGGAGCTACTATGAACAGAAATCCATAAATAAATACAGAGAACTAACTAATTCAAAATGAGAGTCAGTGAAAAAAAAAAAGGATAGCAACAAGTCTCTAAACGCCAGGAGCTCACCACAAATCCAAGTCTGTGGCCGCTACGGGAGATCCAACGCTCACTGAGGGTGGTTCGAACTAAGAGCTACATCAGAAAAAGATATAAAAGTGTAGTATGAGTACCAAAACACGAGGTATCCAATAGGAATCATAGGCCGACCGAGCTTAGAAAGATCAAATATATAAGAGAAGCATGATGCAACTAGAAAGTAATGGGAAAGCTAAGGTACAATAATAAAGTAGTAGAGAACATACAAATAATATCAAGATTCAGTCACAAGATACACATAAAACCAAATAATCAACACACTCAAAGGCAAACTCATGCAATGATACAATGTAAAACTCCAAGAAAAAAGAAGGATCATAAGCCCGGAAGAAACATCGAGCCTCCTGGTAGGGTACCTCAAGCTTAGCCTTAAACAAATAACCTGGATAGTTGTATCCACGGGCCACCCCGAATGACTTGTCGAGCTAACCAATAACCTGGATATATATATATATATATATATATATATATAATCGGGCCGTCCGGGATGATACTTCGAGCTTATCCACAAAGTAATGCTAAACGATAGACCGTAGCCCAAGCATAAGCCAATGGGTCACTCGGAAGATAGCTCGAGCTCATTAGACTAAAAGCAACTGAAAGGTGCAATAAATCAAGTAAAGGGGCCTTTTTACTACTCTTAAGCCAAAACGGGTCTCAATGACATCCAACTCTTAAGATAAATTTCTTTTTTCACAAACCAAATCATTTTTGCCCAAAAATCATTCAAGTAGAAACTCCTAAATAGCATTATCACAACCAAGTCATGTCATACACACATAATCGGGAAGAATACCCGTCACACCACAAGAGTACTAAACTGAAACTCCTGCCAATCCAAGCTCACGACCTCAGACCCAATATTTTAATAAACAACCAAGAAAACACAACTCAAGGATCCACATTATCAACCAAACCAACCAAATCAATCAAGCACAATACAATCCTAAGTTTCACGCCACCTAGATACAAGGTCTAAGGATACTACTGAAGCAAACACAAGGATCACCTAAACTAAGGCTCCTCCGACTAAAACCTAAGCTAAGCGATCCAACTGATGAACATAACTATCCAAGGATCAATACAACTCAACATAACCTAAGGGTTCAACCTAAATCATGCAATACTACCCAAATATAATTATTCTAACTATGCCAAGTCTAAGAAAAAGAATCCATTACCTACCTCAAGGTCAAAAACCGTACACGAACTATAACTCGTGCTCCTTTCCTTTCTGGAGAACCTCAGATCGTTGCCAAGCTATCAAGGACACGAAGAGCAACTTAAAACTTATCCAACACTACCCATATCACTAATCCGAATTTCAAACCAAAATTGGGTCAAAAATTGACCCTCAAATCAAAGCAACAGAATTATAAAAAGGAAACCACTATAATGTACTCCCCGAAATGAGGATTATATGCCCAAAATATAGGTGTAAATGAGACTCATTTCGGACCTCAAATGGCTAAATTACCAAACTTTAAAGCTTTGGAACAAAGAAATTTGAGGTCGAAAATGAATTTGAATTGTGAAATTAAAGACGTAAGGCAAATACGATATCAAGCAAGGGATGTATGGGAATTGGGAAAATTTGGAACTCAATTAACACTCAATGATCCATTGCAATTCAACACTTGCTCATTTAATCATAGATAGGCTATATAATCATAAATAAACCCTAATGTCCTTTCGGTCTCAAAGGTTATGTCATGATATGTCCTTTCGGTCTCAATCGTGTCAACAACAAAGCAATCCAAGATCTTAATCTGAGCCTCTATTTCTAGCTAGTTTATCATTCAACTATGAAGACCTAAATTATCTCCTTTCGGTCTCAAATTTAGGACTCAAAGCTAAATATTATTATTAACCTAATTCTCCACTTCATGAATTCTCTTTTGAGCAGCTTACAAAGATCGAAAACTAAACTCAAGCGTGCACTCTCAAGTCATAGAATAAAACATAAAATCTAGGTTAAACCCATTTCGTAAATTCAAGCATGGGATCAAGGAATTACAAAAGCAATAAAATAATTAATCAAATACCCAAATAGCTTTATCTATTTCTAGCACAAAAGCCCCAATTTCATACACCCAATTACACCCACAATTCTAGTAAAGCAAAGCAAGGAAATGAAGAAGGGAAAGGAGATTTTACTATCAAGAACAAAATCTTCAAACCCAAAAGTGAATTGTGAGGAAACTTGTCTTCAATCTCTTAACCCAAAATTAAGAACAATATGACATCTACTTTAAGCTACGAAGATGCGTTTTTTCTCTCTCTTGTAAGTTGCCTAAGTTTTCAGGTAGATGATGAATAATCTTCCTCTCTAGTCCCTTTGTGTGAATCTGGGTTCAATGCCTGAGAAATTTCATTTCTGCCCTTTGACCCGCTGAGCGGGCTTCACAAAAGTGGATGGGAGTTCGCTGAAGCGAACATCGCAGAAGAGACACTCCCATCGCTTAAGTGAACTCCGCCAATTTTTGTCAGTTTGCAAAAACGACTCCTGCGTGGTCACTTAAGAGACCTTTGAATTCAAGTTGACTGTTCGCATAATCAAAATCTTCTCCGCAGGTGCGATATCTGGGGCTCAATTGCTGCCAGGTTCAACTCCTTTTCCACTTTTCTGCATTATTTTTCCTCCGAACAACAAATACCTGAAATTAGCACAATTCAAAGGATAATTAACCTCTTTCTTTACTTGAGTGCCACAAAATCATAAGAAAAGAGCCTCAAATGAGTGCAAATCCGCCACTCATCAACACCCCCAGCTTAAAAACTTTGCTTTTCTTTAAACAAAACAATATCCAAAACACGAAAGGCACTCAATTTAAGCACAACACCCTTCAATTTCAACTTAGGATCATGGTCATGGCTTTGGTTGGTACTAATAATTAGCAAGAAAGCAATCGATTTCCAATCAAGCAACTCCCTCAAGTTCAAGCACAATTTCAAAAATCAATGATTTTCAAGAATGGTCAAGTGACAATAAGAATTTTCAAGAAGCGACTCACAATTACTAGTAAACTAACAACTTCCCTTGACTCAATTTTGGAATCTATCAACTTTATCAATCCATCCTAGTTTGCATGCCCTCACATGAAAATAAATGTCCCAAAAAATCACACACAACTATTTACAATACAAGGGGCAAAGATGCAAAAACTCACACTCACAACGAATCATCTCATTCACACAAATGCCACACCACATGCTTGCTCATATTTTCTATCAACATTGACTCAACTTGATTCGGTTGGAGATCTCAAAGGAATTTGTTAAGATTGTAATGTAGACTTAGGTAAGGTTAGGGAATCATTTAGGTATAAGTGACTATACCCTCCTTGAACACTACACATCAACTCATCATTAATCAACTTTTCCACTTTTTCTTCGTTGTTCAACTCAATGCACATTTCACAATATTTTCTTATTTTTTCCTTTTTATCCCCATTCTAGATTCCCCACATGCAATAATTTTCATCTTTTGGAGGATTCAAGTCTCATTTATTCAATCCATTACTTTTTTTTTTCACAACATTTTCTTTCTTTGAAACTTTTCCTCCATTCTCAAACTTTTTTTAAAATTTATTTATCAAGCCCTCATGTGGTAAGCATCTCATTAATGAGTTTTCCATAGCACCTCCAACTTAGGCCTTTAGCCTCAACTTTCACAATTCTCAAGTTCAAGGAGGGAAGGGTTCAAAAGAAGGCAACTTTTCAAAAAGGGCAAGACTTGTAATGTGGTTGCCAATAAAAAAGATAAAGGGGGGGAGGGAGTGTGGAGAGTAGATGTGAGCTTATATATTAAGTCAATCATGTGAGCTTATATATTAAGTAATTTTAAATTATTTTAACAGAAAAGGACTTAAAATGCCCTTAAAGTATGAGATTTGGTACAATATTGTCATCCATCCAGCTAATGAGTATGACTTGTTAGACATAAGGGTATTTTTGAGCCAAAAGGTTAACGTCAGGGGTATTTGGGGGGGGGGGGGGGAGGGAGTGTAGAGAGTAGATGCATAATTTTTTTTAATTTTTTTTAATTTA
>JAJONR010009823.1:0-15631 GCA_029582245.1 Solanum etuberosum
ATGTGGTATCTTCTAATTAGTTTTAATTTTTGTAATTTTTTTTTCCAGTTTTTCCATCAAATTTTGCTCGATCAGTTTCACGCCAGAATGACCGTGTAAGAGTGTGTAACTGTAATGGTTCACTTGTTGTCGAACAAGGATGAATTAAATTTTCACCCGAACATAAAAGCATGGTTTTATGGTGCTTTTATGTTGTGGTGAAAATGTAGGCCATCCTTTTTCAATAGCAAGTGAACCATTATGGTTACACACTCTTACACGATTAATCAGGCGTGAAACTGATCGAACCACAAAATGGGGGACATCTTGATTTTCTGGGTAATCAATACTTCATTGTTCAAATATTTGGAACAAGCAGTTGTGAGAAGATCAAGTTCTACAGTGACATTGGAAAAGGAGGAAAAAGAGCACAGACTTATGTGGAGGCAACTATTCCAGTAAACCTGCTTCGAACAACTGAGATAAATAAATGAAGAAAAAGACAAAAACATTTGTTGCATCAGAGTCTAAAAGGTCACATACATTTTTCTCCATCAATTGGCTTTGATGCAACAACTGTTTTACTCTCTTTTCTTTACTCAATTTATATAAATTGTTTGAAGCAGCTCAACTGGGGTAGTTTCTTCCACATAAGTTCTTGCTCTTTTTATTACTTTTCCTAGTTTGCCCAGATTCATCGACCCCCGTGACCAAGGGCGTAGGCACATGCATGCCAGGGTGTCCAATTACACCCTTCGTTGGAAAAAAATACCGCATATACAAGTAAAATGACACTCAAAGTGATTAAATAACATATTTTATACACCCTTAACATAATAGGTTGTTATAGCGTAGTGGTTTAAGATGTATTGAATGTGTTTAGACATCTTTAATGAGCTAGTGCTCGCGTGTTCAAATCTCACTTGCAATAATTTTTTTCCCTTTTTAAAAAGAGCTCTTGTTGTTTAATTTTTGGACCCTCTTCGTGAATTTCCTGGCTCCGCCACTGCCCGTGACTTACTTCTGCCTTTCTATCTTGTTGGCGATAAAAATAGGTTAGCTCAGATTTGTACAAAGATGACAACACAAGATTTTTTTACCTACCAGTCAGTAAGTGAATCATTTTTTAAAATAAAGCTAGCATACATGAAGAAAATATACATTTCTTTTATTAGTTACATTTTCATGTCAACTTTACAGTAGGTTTTTTTCACACACTTATACTAAGTTCTTGTACATAAAAATTACTAACACAGTTTTCTTTGACAATACTGTTGTGGGATGATCAAAATGTACTGAAACATGAAAGAACATAATCAGCTGTTGTAACACCCCGTATTCGAAAAAAACCAGACAACAAATTTTTCAGAAGTTGTAGGTGCCACCGACGGGTGCCACCTACGGACCGTAGGTTGAACCATGGATCATAGGTGGGGTCCGTGGTTGGCCACCTCAGCTCCACCCAGGATTTCAGAAAAAAAAAGGTCAGAACCACGCTAGGACCTAAGGACCGTAGGTGGGACCACGGTCCGTGGTTCAGACCTCAAATTTTCAGCTCCCAGACGCCAAACGACGGCCGACAGGATGGACCGTCAGTCGACCTACAGTCCATCGGTCAGGCCCATCGTTGGCCCTGTCAGGTTTTAAGTTGGGGTCGTTGTAGTCTTTTCCCCTATGCCTTGGACACCTAAAGTACGTCGTTTAACCCCTAAACTATGTAGTTTTGTCAGTTTAAGTCTAGTAATTTAATCAGATCTTTCCTTAAGCGATTCATTCACCTAAATTCGCCAAAACTAGAGCAAAAAGAGAAGAAACAGTCGACCAAGCCCTTCTCTAATTACGCAACAGGTTTTCTTCAGTTCAAGACCCGAAATCGAAAGATTTCTCCATGAAATTCGTCACCAGGTATTTGGAATTTCACTAGGGGGTTCCTTTCTTCCACTAAGTCCCTAGAATTCAGTCAGATTCTTGATTCTCTATATCATGTTTAGACCTAGGGCTTCTACAACCTTGGAGAATTGTCGTGATTTAGCTGTTATAGTATTCTTAATCAGATTATCATGTTTTCGTGGAATCATTGCTTAGTTACTTGCATGAGATTCAGAACCCTAGTTGTGTAAATTTTTTTAGTTCATGAATTACACTAGCTAGGTCAGATAAACAGATATACATGCCTCAGATTTTGAATGTTTCATTATTAGTACTTAAATTTTACATTCTCAGTTAGCATGTCAGAATATTTAGCTAATCCAGTATTTTAGTTATGTCGTTTATATACATTTTAGTTGGGAGTAGGCTTAGCACTGAGTTGGACTGGGGTTCAGCGTACCCTCATAGTCCCAGAACTACGTGCCCCCGTAGGAGTATAAGTCCCCTCTGTGGGCATCAAATTTAGTGATCACGCTAGTCATGCCTTTATACCCCTGGCAAGGTATATTGGGTCCTCTCGATGGGGCGTATACATCGGACTCCACGTTTAGCTTACGTGGTTTTATGTCGGTTAATAGTAGCTCCCACAGTCAGACTCTAGTGCATTTGACCAGGTTTTCAGGTATACTTCAGTATTCAGTCTTAGCATGTTAAATTCAAGATTAGTACTTGGTCATTGCATTTAGCTCAGTCTTCAGTATATTTCAGCATTTACATTCAGTTAAGATTATATCATTGCTCAGTATGCGTTGTTTAGCTTATATATATTTGTTCAGCTATATTCTATATCCTGCATGCTCAGTAGATTCCAAGTACCGATGCATAATCTGCGCTACATCCTTTCATGATGTAGGTTCAGGTACTCAACATCCAGATCACGCATAGATAGGTTCTCGATCCGTTTCAGCAGCTTCAGTGGTGAGTCCTCATACTTCGAGGACAATAGACATGTTTTCTTCAGATTTAGTCTTCTATTTCAGTTTTCAGTTTTGCTATAGTTAGCTGGGGGCATGTCCCAACAACTTTAGTCAGTAGAGGCTTTTTAGACATAGTTTTAGATTCAGCTTTAGTTTTTGAGTGATTGGTTAGTATCACTAAACTCGTAGTACATTATCTATATTCAGATCAGTATTGGGTATTCCCCATCTTTTAGTTAATTACTGTTTTAAAGCTTCCGCTTAGTATGTTTTTATTTAGTTATCTTTTAGTATGCTTATGATATGCAAGACACAGGGTTAGCTTGGGGTTATTCGTGATCCTAGGTCCCGTGTTACGTCAAGGGGGTAGCCTTGGGGCGTGATAAATATGGTATCAGAGCATTAGGTTCAAGAGTCCTAGGATGTCTGAAAACCATACTAAGTAGTCTCTTTCATGGGTGTGAAGTGTACCACATATAATGAGAGGGAGGCTACGAAGTGTTTTAAGAAAAATTTCACTTTCTTGCTATTCTTATCGTGCGTGAGTATGAACTCTATTCAATCTCCTTCTAACTCCTGCTCTTTGCATTTTGGAAAATGCCTCCCAGAAGAGCTAACACAAGGAATCAACTAGCAGCTCCAGCAGACCCATTGAAGGAGCAAGTCATGCATGCCGAGTTCAAGACTGCTTACCAAGTACTTGCTCAGGCCATGACTACCCAGGTAAATCAGTACGTGGTGGTCTCAGCTCTGCCACAGAATAACACTGCTACAACAAGAATCCAAGACTTTACTCGGATAAACCCTACAAAATTTCATGGGTCTAAGTTAGAATAAGATCCACAAGAGTTTCTCAATGACATCTAAAAGGTAACAAACATTATGGGCGTCACTCAAGTTGAGAGTGCAGATTTGGCCGCCTATTAGTTGAAGGGAGTGGCCTACACTTGGTACTAGCAGTGGAAGAAATCTTGTGATATTAATGAATGTCCAGAAACTCTTTCAGAACCCTTCTCAGTCTCTACTCCAGTCGGTGACCCAGTTATAGCTAGACGGGTATACAAAAATTGCCCTGACACAGTCTCTCAGAAAGTCACCTCAGCAGATCTTGTAGAGTTAGAAATGGTAGATTTTGATATAATTCTAGGCATGGATTGGTTACATTCATGTTATGCCTCAGTCGATTGTAGAACTAGGATCGTTCGGTTTCAGTTTCCAAACGAGCTAGTCTTAGAGTTGAAGGGTAGTAGCTCACTCCCTATGAGTCGATTCATCTCTTACCTTAAGGCCAGAAAGATGATTTCCAAAGAGTATATCTATCATCTTGTTTGGGATAAGGATTCAAACTCCAAAACCCCAACTCTTGAGTCAGTTTTGTAGTAAATGAGTTTCCAGAAGATGTTCCCGGAGTTCCTCCCGAAAGAGAAATTGACTTTGGAATTGATCTCCTTCTAGATACCCATCCCATTTTGATTCCTCCTTACAGAATAGCTCCAGCTGAGATTAAGGAATTGAAAGAACAGTTGAAAGACCTTTTAGATAAGGGCTTCATCAGACCTAGTATTTCCCCATGGGGTGCTCCAGTGTTGTTCGTGAAAAAGAAAGATGGTTCTCTCAGAATGTGCACTGACTATCGGAAGTTGAAAAAAGTCACAATCAAGAATAAGTATCCCATCCCCAGGATTGATGAATTGTTTGAACAACTTCAAGGTGCTAGTTGCTTTTCTAAGATAGACCTCAGATCTGGCTATCATCAGCTCAGAGTCAGAGATAGTGACATTTCGAAGAAAAGTTTTAGAACTCAGTATGGTAATTATGAATTTGTAGTTATGTCTTTTGGACTAACAAATGCTCCTGCAGCTTTCATGGACTTAATGAATAGGGTGTTCAAACAGTATTTGGACTTATTCGTTATTGTCTTTATTGATGATATCCTCATTTATTCTCAGAGTGAGGAGGAGCATGCGACTCATCTGAGAGTTATTCTGCAAACTCTCAAGGATCGCCAGTTATTCGCTAAGTTCAGCAAATGTGAATTCTGGGTACAATATGTTGCTTTCCTTGGTCATGTGGTATCTAGCGAAGGAATCCAAGTGGATTCTCAGAAAATAGAGGCAGTAAAATAATGGCCCAGACCCACCTCTCCAACAGATATTAGAAGTTTCTTGGGTTTTGCCGGTTATTATAGGAGATTTGTGGAAGGATTTTCATCCATAGCTTCCACATTGACCAAGTTGACTCAGAAAAAGGTTAAGTTTCAGTGGTTTGATGAGTGTGAGAAAGCTTTGCAGAATTGAAGACTAAGTTGACAACAGCTCCGGTCTTGACTCTACCAGATGGTTACGTAATCTATTGTGATGCATCCAGGGTCGGCCTAGGTTGTGTGTTGATGCAGCGAGGTAAGGTCATAGCTTATGCTTCTAGACATCTTAAGATTCATGAGAAGAACTACCCGACTCATGACCTCGAGCTTGAAGCTGTAATATTTGCCCTAAAGATTTGGAGACACTACCTGTACGGTGTGCATGTGGATGTATTCACATATCATAAGAGCCTCCAGTATGTGTTCACCCAGAAAGAGTTGACTCTTCGTTAGAGGAGATGGCTTGAATTCCTCAAAGACTATGATATGAATGTGCTTTATCATCCTGGTAAGGCCAATGTAGTAGCTAATGCTCTTAGCAGATTATCTATGGGTAGTGTAGCACATATTGAGGAAGAAAGGAAAGAATTAGCAGAAGATGTTCACCGGCTTGCTCGCTTAGGAGTTGGTCTTGGGGACAAGGCAAATGGTGGAGTGATAGTTCAGAATAGATCTGAATCTTCATTGGTAGCGAAGGTTAAGGAAAAACAAGATAGTGATCCTATATTGCTTCAGTCGAAAGGTGCAGTTCATCAGCAGAAAGTAGAGGTTTTCTCCCAAGGGGGAGATATTGTGCTTCGTTACCAGGGTCGCTTGTGTGTTCCAAATGTGGGTGAGTTGAGGCAGCAGATCCTTACAGAGGCTCATAACTCCAGCTATTCCATTCATCCAGGTGCCACTAAGATGTACCGTGACCTACGGGAAGTCTTTTGGTGAAATGGCATGAAGAGGGACATAGCAGATTTTGTGGCTAAGTGTCCTAATTGTCAACAGGTTAAGGTAGAACATCAAAAACCAGGAGGTATGACTCAAGAGCTTAACATTCCTACATGGAAGTGGGAAGTGATAAACATGGACTTCATTACGGGTTTAACGCATACTCGCAGACAATATGACTCCATTTGGGTAATAGTGGACAAAGTTACTAAGTTCGCTCACTTCTTGGCCGTCAAGACTACAGATTCAGCAGAGGATTACGCTAAACTCTACATTAGGGAGATAGTCAGGTTGCATGGGGTTCCTTTGTCTATCATCTCAGATAGAGGTCCACAGTTTACCTCTCATTTCTGGAAATCATTTCAGAAAGGTCTTGGTACTCAGGTAAATCTCAGCACAACATTTCATATACAAACGGATGGTCAGGTAGAGCGTACCATTCAGACCTTAGAGGACATGTTGAGAGTTTGCGTGATCGACTTCAAGGGAAGTTGGAATGATCACCTTCCTCTTATAGAGTTCGCCTACAACAATAGTTACCATTCCAGTATTCAGATGGCCCCTTATGAAGCATTATATGGGCGTAGATGTAGATATCCAATTGGTTGGTTTGAAGTAGGTGAAGCAACCTTGATTGGTCCAGATTCGGTTCATGAAGCTATGGAAAAAGTTCAGCTCATCAGGGATAGACTTAATACAACTCAGAGTCGTCAGAAGTCCTATGCAGATATGAGGAGGAGGGACTTAGAGTTTGAAATTGATGATTGGGTTTTTCGGAAAGTATCACCTATGAAAGGAGTGATGAGATTTGGCAAGAAAGGAAAGCTCAGTTTGAGATATGTAGGTCCTTACAAAATCCTGAAAAGGGTTGGAAATATGGCTTATGAGTTAGAGTTGCCAGCAGAATGAGCAGCAGTGCACCCAGTCTTTCACATTTCCCCGATGAAGAAGTGTGTTAGTGTTTCAACATCGATATTACCATTAGAGAGTGTGGCTGTGAAGGATAGTCTCACTTATGAGAAGGAGCCAGTTGAAATTCTTGATCGTCAGGTTCGTAGGTTGAGAAATAAAGAAGTCGCTTCAGTGAAGGTTTTGTGGAGGAGTCAGTCCGTAAAGGGAGCTACTTGGGAAGCAGAGGCAACCATGAAGGCCAAATATCCTCATCTATTTCCTTCCGATTCCGTTTCAGCTTCAGGTAATAGTTCCTCTCCAGTCTCTCAGTTTACTCTGGCGTAACAATTAGTCTTAGCATCATGTTCCTTTAGTTGTTCATGCATTTTCAGCGTATTTGCATGTTCCTAGAAATCAGTTCAGTTAGATATCAGTTTCTTGTACTTAGTGGTAGGGATTGCAGCTCCTTCCTTCCATACTCAGCTAGTTTAGACTTCATTCGAGGACGAATGTTCCCAAGGGGGAGATAATGTAACACCCTGTATTCGAAAAACACCAGACAATAGATTTTTCAGAAGTTGCAGGTGCCACCTACAGTCCGTAGGTTGAACCACGGACCGTAGGTGGGGTCCGTGGTTGGCAACCTCAGCTCCACCCAGGATTTCAGAAAAAAAAAGGTCAGAACCACGCCAGGACCTATGGACCGTAGGTGGGACCACGGTCCGTGGTTCAGACCCCAAAGTTTTAGCTCCCAGATGCCAAACGACGGCTGACAGGACGGACCGTTAGTCGACCTACGATCTGTCGGTCAGGCCCGTCGTTGGCCCCGTCAGGTTTTAAGTTGGGGTCATTTTGGTCTTTTCCCCTATGCGTTGGACACCTAAACTACATCGTTTAACCCCTAAACTATGTAGTTTTGTTCAGTTTAAGCCTAGTAACTTAATTAGATCTTTCCCTAAGCGATTCATTCACCTAAATTCGCCAAAACTAGAGCAAAAAGCAAGGAAATAGTCGACCAAGCCCTCTCCAATAACACAACAGGTTTTCTTCAGTTCCAGCCCCAAAATCGAAAAGATTTATTCGTGAAATTCGTCACCAGGTATGTGAAATTTCACTAGTGGGTTCCTTTCATCCACTAGGTCCCTATAATTCAGTCATATTCTTGATTCTCTATATCATGTTTAGACCTAGGGCTTCTACAACCTTGGAGAATTGTCGTGATTTAGCTATTATAGTATTCTTAATCGGATTATCATGTTTTCGTGGAATCATTGCTTAGTTCCTTGTATGAGATTTAGAACCCTAGTTGCGTAGATTCGTTTAGTTCATGAATTACACTAGCTAGGTCAGATAAACAGATATACATGCCTTAGATTTTGAATGTTTCATTATTAGTACTTAAATGTTGCATTCTCAGTTAGTATGTAAGAATATTGAGCTAATCCAGTATTTCAGTTATGTCATTTATATACATTCCAGTTGGGAGTAGGCTTAGCACCGAGTTGGACTAAGGTTCAGCGTACCCTCATTGTCCCAGAACTACGTGCCCCCATAGGAGTATAAGTCCCCTCTGTGGGCATCAGATTTAGTGATCACGCCAGTCATGCCTTTATACCCCTGGCAAGGTATATTGGGTCCTCTCGATGGGGCGTATACATCGGACTCCACGTTTAGCTTACGTGGTTTTATGTCGGTTAATAGTAACTCCCACAGTCAGACTCTAGTGCATTTGACCAGGTTTTCAGTTATACTTCAGTATTCAGTATCAGCATGTTAAATTCAAGATTAGTACTAGGTCATTGCATTTAGCTCAGTCTTCACTATATTTCAGCATTTACATTTAGTTCAGATTATATCATTGCTCAGTATGCTTTGTTTAGCTTATATATATATATTTTAAGCTATATTCTATATCCTGCATGCTCAGTACATTCCAAGTACTGACGCATACTCGGCGCTACATCCTTTCATGATGTAGGTTCAGGTACTCAGCATGCAGATCACGCATAGATCGGTTCCCGATCCGTTTCATCAGCTTCAGTGGTGAGTCCTCATACTTCGACGATAGTAGACATGTTTTCTTCAGATTTAGTTTTCAGTTTTGCTAGAGTTAGCTGTGGGCATGTCCCAGCAACTTTAGTCAGTAGAGGCTTTTTAGACATAGTTTTAAATTCAGCATTAGTTTTTGAGTGATTGTTCAGTATCACTAAACTCGTAGTACATTATCTATATTCTAATCAATATTGGGTATTCCCCATAATTTAGTTAAATACTATTTTAAAGCTTCCGCATAGTATGTTTTTATTCGGTTATATTTTAGTATGCTTATGATATGCAATACACAAGGTTAGCTTGGGGTCATTCGTGATCCTAGGTCCCGTGTTACGTCAAGGGGGTAGCCTCGGGGCGTGACACTTATTGTCTATTCATCCATAATAATTGCTTGTGCTTGGCTAGATTTTTTTTTGTTTTCCAGTATGTGTATTTTTTCTTCTATCGTTTAATATCGACCTTCCTTATCCCTGTGCATAAAGTACCAAAATATTGGAAAAAATATTTACCAAAAGGAAAAAGCTCGGATGGTGGATTATTTTTCTCCGAAGAACGGATAAAAGAATGTGGTTTATCTATTATCATAGCAGATCAGGTTTTGATATTTTGACATGTGGATGGGAGAAAGTTCTGGACGCTTATGGCATGAATGCAGGAAATGGTTGTGTTTTTCAATTTGTCCATCAGCGGGGACGTACATTTGGCATACGAAAAATCTAAAATGCTAGAAGTACGATGTTGAAAGAACTAGTTGTATGCCAGTTTCTCATTAATGATTCTTTAATTTTTTTTAATTGTTGCCTTGTTGAGTTGTATGCTTTTTACTATCAATAGCTGATCTTAGGATCAAGAGCTTACCATATTTAGACTAAAACACAATATTTAGATTCTTCTCAACGATAAGTGTTAGGATCAAGAACGTACTATCATGCCAAAGAGCTAAATCTGATAGCAAGGGTATAACTTTATTTCTTAACTAACCCCACCTAGAAAGCTCTATGTTCGATCATGACTTTATCCCAGGCCACCCCTATGGCATGATGTTCACGTTATCTAACACTCCCCTCCCTACACCTTCCTTATGAAACATGTTGCTCTTGAAAATCACAAGAAACTGACTCAGCGCCTAAAAAGGTTAAAATAAGTTCGGGACCTCTTAAAAATCAACCAAGACCTCACCTAGGCCTAAAATCATCCCCCAAAATCCAACGGAACTCTCAGAAATTCCGATTCGAGCATCGAAACCCCGAATGTTGACCAAAGTCAATCCAAAGGCTAAATTTCCATAATTTCATAACTTAGGATCTCAAATCCTCAAAAAGACTCGAAAACTAAAACTGAAAACTCTCACAACTTAGATTCCACATTCAGTAACGGATGGAATCGACATAATTCTATCCGACACTCGAAACTCCAAAAGAGCCCAAAAACCACTACCTTAACAACTTCGCCTTTAAAACCCACAAACTTACCAAATTCTCAACTTTTAACTCAAAGTTAAAATCAACTTTTCAGACTCAATCATAAAAGACTCGGGGTCAATATCAAGAGGGAAAAATAGTAAATTCATGAAACTTTGCAAAAATGACCGACCGAGTCATTACAATTATATTGATAGTTAAACCACATGATATAAAAATGTTTTTTTTTTAAAATTATTAATTATGATCAGTTTATGTGTGCCTAAGTGCATAACTAACATAAAGATATATACATGTTGTGAGGCAGTGCTCAAATATCTTTTTCATAAATATATCTTTACTTTTATGCATATGACTTTAAACATGAGATAACTTACTTAAAATCATACATAACCTGAAAATACTCAAAAATAGATTTCATAACTTCATAAATAATCTTGACACATGCTTGAAAAATCATAATCATATAATAAGACATGTCATTGATATAATCCTTCCTAAAAACTCTAACTTTTGTAAAAAAATCATAGCCTGAAGAAGATTGGGTAAAATCTTAGATTTAACCATAAGTCATTACATAATCAAAATAATTTAGGCATGAGAGAAAAATGAATACTCTCATTGAAGCCTAACATACTTTAGTGACGAATCTTGAAGAAAAATCATGGAAGATGAACTCCAGCCTTGTGTTTCTTGAAGTTCTTGAGCGTAGAAATTTAGGAGTAAATAAGAGGGTTTTGATTATGAAAAACTGATTTTCTACATGTTTAGGGCCATTTAGAGTACTCGTAGAATGTTTTTAGGAAAAAATACACTTAATTTTTTTTTATAAGAGCTCGAATTCGCAATTTTATTCTAGCGGACAATGAGGTTCGTATTCACTCCGTCTCTCAGAGCTTCTGCCAGGTTAGAGCGTATCTCGTAAATCAGTCATAACATTTTACTCCAAACTTGGATTGATGCAAACTTTACGACATTGGAAAGAAGACTCACAGACCTTTAATTTGATAGGTTGTGGGTCGCTAAATCTTTATATTCTATGAGATATGTCGTTTCAAGTTGACCCATATATGTATTCATGTGAAAACTTAGCCAATAAAAATGCATTGAACTTGGCTTGGTGTTAGAGGTCCCTTATGACCCTAAATCACTTCTAATACCATTGATACACTTGGTAAAAGACCTTAAAACACATGAGCAAGTAGGACATCACCCGGTTCAAGCTTATATACTTACGACGAACGATTCGAATTCTAAGAATAGAGGGGTGTTACATGAGTTCCTACATTTGTTTTCTATAAATGTTATAAAAAATTATAATGCACGTAATTAGTGCAATTTTTATGGGACTTTATTTTTCAATAAGTATGTGTACCTGCATGATATATTGAACCGTTGGTGTTATATGACATCATTCTTATTGAAAATTTCTATATTTGTTATGTAATTTTGTTTATTTTCTTAAAAAATAAAATTTGATAGATCTTAAATCCCATTTATTTAAAAGAAATATATGTACAAAATCGGATCAAGAAGCCCAAATGAAATAAAATAAAAGCAAAACAAAAGATCTCTTGGCCTAGTCCATATGGGAACCGGCCAGGGCTTTATAAATTTTTCTTACAAAGTACGATTTCTTTCTTATCCTCTTACTCTCTTCTCTTCCTTTCTCTCTTCCTTGTCTCCTCCTCTATCTCAAGAAGCTAAAACTGCCATGGTTTTCCATTTCTTTTTTGTTGTGGGTAATTGATATCTACCTCTGTTATCTCCTCTCTTCTTTCTCAGCTCGTAAAAGTAATTTGCCACCTCCATTTACATCCTTCTTATCTTCAAATTCTATCAATTTTTGACCTTCTTAAGCGTTTTGTAGAGTTATCTTCCGATGGATGCAGTGGATTCCAAGATGGTTTTGAAAGAGGTACCAAGTCTTGAGTGTTTTTGAAGCAATCCTTTGTAAGCTCCTTCTCCTTCTTCATTCATTTCCTTTTGTTTGTTTCCCCCTCTTTGATGATTTTTTTTTTCTAGATGAATTAGAGGTGGAGATATCCTGATTCTCCCAATCTCTTTCAAACAGGCTTGTTGTTCCATTCCAATAATTTGCATTGCTAATCTTGAATTTATGAAATTTAATATAAGTGTTTCTTAATTAACTATGTTAAACTTTTATCCATATAAGACTCTATAAAATGATTGGGAATTGCACACTAAACTTTCGATTTCAAATATAATGTGAAATAAATTTTGACATAACAATTGGCCTAAATGCAAAATTAAGGCTTTACATGTGTCCATGATGCCTCATAATGTATCTTGTTTGTATTTTGGCACATGCATGAAATGGTATTTGTTATTCCTATGATGATTTTCATATATTGAAATATTATTTACAACTCTAATAATAATATTTATTTGTGCTTATTGTTTAACAACCAAAGAATCGTTTAGCCAAACAAGATTTACTTGTTGCTATAGATAAAGTGATTTGTCTACTTATTATTATTTGAGTGTTTTATAGCTTTATACTAGATATCAAGATTCAATCTATTATCTGTGTAAAATTCCTATTCCCCCCCCCCCATCCCCCCTCTCCCCGCTTGTTAGCTTTATACGACATATCAATTATATAATGTGTCTATTCTTGAAAATACAATGGTTGTTTAGATAATTTGCAAAAGGGAGATGGACAATCAAGATGAAACTTAATAAGTTCCCTAGATAGTGATGCATCATTTATTTTTGATATCTTAATATGTCTTGGTCCACCATTTCATCAATTGTTTTTACTAGTATTATTTTTCTAAATTTGAAATTCTAGTTGATATTTTTATATACTTTGTAGGATTTAGAAGTTATTGGCGGAAGCATACTATGTCATGATGAGTGCAAGAAGGACTATCTGTTGATTCATGGTAAGAGGGTTCTCTCTTTCTTTAAAATAAATTGACGAATATTCCTTACAAATTATGATAATGTGTGATACACTTGTTTTCTTAACTTAGTTTAAAGTAGTTGTTTTTAATGTATAGTTGATTTTAATTACATATTTGTAATTATAAATAAAATTATTACAACTCAATAGTAACATTAATACAACTAAAATTATGAAAGAAAGAACAATCTAGATCACTTGTTCTTCTTTCTTCTCTCCTTTGAAACTGCTGTGTATGGCCTTTGCTTGGAAACCTGTTTCTACGAATTTCAATAGCTGAGGATTCTGTGCGATCGATTCCTTTATATAGTATCAAATTAAGTCATGTTGAACCTTAATTTATTTTTCATAAGGTTTTACACTCATTTTCCAAATATGCAACCTGTTAAATTTAAAACCCCTTTTTGATGATGACAAACAAAGCAAGTCTAATTATGCAAGTGTATCCATCTACTCACCCATTCACCATATAGCTTATTTGAGAAACCAGTTTTGACCTACTTAGTTCTTTAATAAATCGAAACAAATATATATGCTGCTATTTGTGTGACATAATTTAGACGTCTAACATAAGTAAGGTTGACTAGTTTTTCAGTTATTTTACAGATGGGTATTGTATCTACCGATTCAATCAAATAAATCTATAAAAATAAAAATTATTTCTGGAATGATCAATCTTACTTTCGTACTTGTCAAGTTTTAATGTGTGGATCTTAAAGAAATATACTTAACAAAGGTATTTGCATATTTGTGAAGCTTAATTTGTAGTGAACTACAATGTGGTCTCTAGTATTAAACAAGTGTACTATCAAGAATTCTAAGGCATGGTCATAGATTTATTTATTTTAGCTTAGAATTTGCGTTATGTATATATATATACCTCTGTGTGTGTGTGTGGTATCTTTTAATTATTTTTAATTTTTGTAATTTCTTTTTTCAGTTTTTCCATCAAAATTTACTCTATCAGTTTCACGCCTGAATGATCGTGTAAGAGTGTGTAACTGTAATGGTTCACTTGTTATCGAACAAGGATGACTTAAATTTTCACCCGAACATAAAAGCATGGTTTTATGTTGCTTTGAAAATTTAGGCCATCCTTGTTCAATAGCAAGTGAACCATTCTGGTTACACACTCTTACACGATTAATCAGGCGTGAAACTGATCGAACCACAAAATGGGGGACATCTTGATTTTCTGGGTACTAAATACTTAATTGTTCAAATATTTGGAACAAGCAGTTGTGAGAAGATCAAGTTCTACAGTGACATTGGCAAAAGAGGAAAAAGAGCACGGACTTACGTGGAGGAAACTATTCCAGTAAAGCTGCTTCGAACAACTGAGATAAATAAATGAAGAAAAAGACAAACATTTGTTGCATCAGAGTGTGAAAAGGTCACATACATTTTGCTGCATCAATTGGCTCTGATGCAACAACTGTTTTACTCTCTTTTCTTTACTGAATTTATATCAGTTGTTTGAAGCAGCTCAATCGGGGTAGTTTCTTCCACATAGGTTCTTGCTCTTTTTATTACTTTGCCTAGTTGGCCCAGATTCATCGACCCCCGTGACTTACTTCTGCCTTTCTACCCTGTTGACGATAAAAACAGGTTAGCTCAGATTTGTACAAAGATGACAACACAAGATTTTTTTACCTACCAGTTAGTAAGTGAATCATTTTTTAAAATAAAGCTAGCATACATGAAAAAAATATACATTTATTTAACAGTTACATTTTTATGTCAATTTTACGGTAGGTTTTTCCACACACTTATACTAAGTTCTTGTACATAAAAATTACTAGCACATTTTTCTTTGACAATACTGTTGCCGGATGATCAAAATGTACTAAAACATGAAAGAACATAATCACCTGTTGTCAATTCATCCATATTAATTGCTTGTGCTTGGCTGATTTTTATTTTTATTTTTCAGTGTGTGTATTTTTTCTTCTATCGTTTAATATCGACCTTCTTTATCCCTGTGCAAGAAGTACCAGAATATTGGCAAAAATATTTAACAAAAGTAAAAATCTCAGAAGGTGGATTATTTTTCTCCGAAAAGCAGATAAAAGAATGTGGTCTATCTATTATCATAGCAAATTAGGTTTGATGTTTTGACATGTGGATGGGGAAAAGTTCTGGAATGATTATTCAGATCTTAAAGAAATATACTTAACAAAGGTATTTACATATTTGTGAAGCTTAATTTGTAGTGAACTACAATGTGGTCTCTAGTATCAAACAAGTGTACTATCCAGAATTCTAAGGTATGGTCATAAATTTAATTTTATTTTAGCTTAGCATTTCCTTTATGTATATATACATATGTGGTATTTTTTAATTAGTTTTAATTTTTGAAATTTCTTTTTAGTTTTATCTGTCAAAATTCGCTGGATTAGTTTCACGCCTGAATGACCGTGTAAGAGTGTGTAAC
>JAJONR010009824.1:0-12967 GCA_029582245.1 Solanum etuberosum
TTCTATCCTGGGAGGACATATTCCAAATCAAACCTCGGATACTAGAGGGGAATAATTTCCTTAAGGGGACATTGTGCATTCAGTGGGCTTGATCTTCTTTCTGTTTTATTTTTCCAGATTCTGGTACGTTTTTCAGATTTTAGTTAGTGAATTAATTTCTGTTCTTCTGTTTTTTTTTTCCACTGGTTCAGTAAACTTTGGTAACTTCGTGTTTCTGTAAAGTTTGTTGTAATCAGTAGTGCTGTTTATAAACACAGATTGGGCAACAGCTTTCATTCAACTTGTCTAATTTATCATCATCTTGATGTTTCGATTTGACCATTCAACCCTTACTTTTTGTTGACTTAAATAGCTTAGGCTAGTTTTTGGTCCCATGCATTTTTTTTTTTATAGATTTGTTAGAATGATTAAAATTCTATGAATGCACGTGTGTAATGAATGATAAAATGCAATAATAAAAAAAATCTTTAAAAGAGTGATAAGAAACACAAATGAGGGCGTATTTTAATGCTTAGCAAACTTTCAATAAAGTCACAAACGACTAATTTGAGTCCATATAAAAATACAGTCGGACAACAATCCATAGAAAATCAAATTAAATAAGTCTAATAAAGAGAAAACATTAATTAAAAACTAGAAAAGAAAGAATACAACATACACATCCTTCTTAAGACTTTAATCATAACAATATTATATGAAAAAGGTATAAAATCAGTAGATAAGTTTTCGAGTTCTTGTCGACACCTTCTCTCATAACCAATCAAAAAGGAAAAGTCTTTTTCATCTAGTCAAGCTAAAACATGAATCAAACACTACAATAATGATATAAGTGCATGACTACTTTAACTATAGAATGAGATGGATAGCCTTGGGCAGAGATATCATGAAAGAAAAACTACTTTAACTATAGAATGAAAATGAATAATATTGGGTAGAGATGTCATGAAATAAAAGATGAATTTATATAGATTAAAATGGAGGAATATCAAAGATATCTTGAAGTTTTAAATTAACTATTTGAAGGTTATAAATATGAGAAACATGAGAGTTAAAGAAAGAGTAGTTAGCAACTGATATGAGTTATGAAGGTGAATATTTAAAACAAATAAAGAAGACAATAAAAAAACTAATGACTATGTTCTCTGTACTGCATTTTCTTGACATGAACGAGGGTTGAAAGATGGGGTTAAGAGAACGTTGTTTGTACTACATTTTATTGCTATCATTTGAATCAATAAATATTTTTTATTTTTTAATTTGGTGGTCAGCGTGTCCCAACTAATTATACATATTCAAATTATACCACATACATTGTACACTAAACTATCCAAAAGCTTTCAATGTGGAATGAGTAGAATTTTGATTCTAAAAAACAGCTAACGTAAAAATAATTGAGGAATAAATGGAGAAAATTAACTCCCTCACCCCCACTAAATTGAGTATCTTAAGCATTAAGTATTATTATCTTATTTGTATTTTACTATTTAATATTTTAAAACATTTTAATCTAGTGTAGGGATAAATTAAATGGCCTAAAATTCTTCCTACTTTTAATATAATATCATATGATGATATGATATGATATGATGTGATATGATGGTTGAAACTAAACCTTTAGATATGTGAATAATCTGAATGTCTTTCATGTTTTTTTTATTGTTTAATTATGCGTGTCTTAACCTAAGATTCTCCTTCCAACGAATGGAAGATGTTGAAAACTCTAAAACTCAATCTACTCCTTCCTGCTCAATAACTCCTAGATAATTAGATTCTCTAAAAATGTGCTTCACTTGAGCTCCTATTTCTAGCATTATAACTTTGATTTTTGTGTTAACTCCCACGATACTTTTCACATGATCATGTTTAACATTCTTTAAACTGAGTGAATCATATTTTGTGTTTAATAGTAGTATTTGAGGGCTTTTAGAATGACCAATGTCTTTGCTTTCGTGTTGCTTGTTGTGCCTATGTCCTGTGCCTCTGCCTCAACATAAATCAAATTTTCTATGCTATTTTTGAGGCAAAAACCATATGAGCTCTACCCTAAATTTCCTTTGCTATCCATATTAGTGTAGTATTTTAATCCTCCAGCCTTCATCCTCCTCCATTTAATACAGCTTGGGTTTATATGTGTGTATCTTATTTACAATTATGTTACCCAAGTTAAGGATGAAATTATTCTTATAAATATCATACTGTAAGTACTCTACTCCACCTCCTGTGATATTTGAGTGTCTTTCGTACTTCTTGTTGTTTAATCTTGCATGTCCTGACCTTGATAGAAAGAATTTGTGCTTTATTTGTGTTCAAGATTCTACAACTAAGGAATGGGATATCTTAAACTTAGCTGTGATGTTGAACTTACCTCCCTGTACTAAGGGTGAAGGAACAATAGCCCTAGTGGCTCCAACCCCATCTAGATCGGCTTCATCCTCATCGTCAATGTCAAAATCAATGGGATCAACCTGCCTTTGTTGTCCCCAACCTCTTGGGAATTGACGACGATCTCTAGGAGCAATATCATCTTCCTCATCACCGAGTACATTGTCAGCGTTGTTGTTCTTACCATTATTTCCATATCCCTAAGCCTGAACCTCAACAAACAATCTCAGCTTCTGTGCTTCACAGTATTGCTCATTCATTTTAGCAAACCGTCTCAGCCTCTATGCTTCACGCTCTTGCTCATTCTTTTTCCTTCGAATGAACTTCTTAAGCTGGGATTGTAAGGAATTAACAGTTCCCCTTCATAGCGGGTACTTGGTAAAACAAAAAGTAAAATTAGAAAATAAGACTAAGAGCGAAATAATACACACTTGACAACCGTATTCTCTGACAGCGACACCAAAATTTGATAAGCCCAAATGACACATCCGATTAAGAAGTATAACACAATCGTTGTCAAATATAAAACCCAACAAGATTATGGTCGAATTCCAGAGGAATTAAGCCGAGAACTAAGTCGTATGCAATTATTTACTATTAGCTACTTATTTTCACAGTAAGGAAAGTTTGGGGAACTAAATAATTGGTAGTATCAATTAGTAACTTGTAATTTCAACAATGTTAATTTGAATCGGGAACTTTATAAAGAGAGAAATTAGGATTGTGTTCACTAAGATTGTATGACTTATTTTGAGTAAATATGTAATTCAACCTTGTAGTGTTAGTATACCAGTTTATCAATCTCATATTACACTTGATTGTTTCTCAACCATTTAAAATGCATGCCACTGTTATTCTTCCGAACTAAAAGTATTAACCTTAAATTAGTGACATTCACTTTGAGTTAATTAATCTTGTTACAACATTAGCCATTAGACGAGTTTTAAATCTTGAATCCTCGTTATTCACTATCTTCCTAGGTTTTAGACCTTTTTACTTAAACAAATCCAATCAAGGGCATGTTCTAATATTTGCAACCACTAGAAACAAATAATGATGAAAGAACTAATAAGGTTACAATCACAATACAAGTTTTATTCCGTAAGAACTCAGTTGTTTAGATCAAATGACCATGAATTCCACAACCTTGATTGTGGGGTTCAACTACTCATGATAACTGAAGCAAAGTACACAATTGCATTCATTCAATAGATTTTTTACAAAAGTTAAAGGCAATCACACAAACTTTGCATTCAAATATCAAGTATATTATGAATAAAACTCTCATTCAAGCATACACTATTATTCTTTGCAAAAAACAAAGATTATAAAATAAACCCTATAAATAATATTCATAGTCCTAGAAAATTGAAAATCGAAAATATGAAACCCGGTCCTCCGAAGCGTGTGCGACGATTCGCCTAATGGCCTATCATAGGTGATAGCATCCAAGGAAGCTCTACTCCATTGAATGACAAGAAAGAAGCCTTAGAAACTCCAAGGAAGCCCATAACAAGATCTCAAACCAAGAATTTTAATGATAAACTCAATGGGCTTCAATCGCTGATCTAAAGGTATCTTGTTGGAGAAGAAGAGCTCAAGCTCAAGGGAGATGAATTGTCCAAATGCTACAACTATTTGGTGGCCCAAGTTGAAGTCCAAGAAGAGGAATATTGGGGTCCTTAAAATCTACCCAAAAGGAGGCCAATTTAAGGCCTTAAGTGAAACTAAAATCAACATCCCAATAAAGCCCAAAAGAGGCTCAAAAGTTACGACCAAGGGGGCCCACAAAGTCCTTAATTCAACCACAACTATTAGAGTTTTTGTTTTACCTTACCCCCCAAGCTAGGGTTTTATTTTATTAAGTTCTATATTATTATTTTAGGGTTTTATTAGGGCTAGCAGCCAACTTATTTATTCTATAATTAGGAATGCTTTTAATTCATTAAAAACACATTAGATTGATATTAATAATATTTGAGAGAGTTCCTTTGAACCTTTGTGACTTTTTCTTTGACAATTTATCTTTAAACCTTTACTAGTTTTATAGTTTAAGGTATAAGTAATTTCTTCTTGTGATATCTGAGATTTCTTTTTGGTATTCTGTAAAAGGTGATTAGTTTATACTAATTATTGTCTTTAGTTACTCATAAAGCGGTCAAGATCCAAATCTATTGTTTTGATTCGTTTTCTCAAGTAAAGGCGTTAGATTTCTTACATAAATCTATATGTTGTACTTGGATCTTGTCAAGGCCTTAGAATATAAAATCCATTGAAATTCTTGGATCCTTCCTTTGAATTTCTCATATCTTTTAATTAGCTCCTGTTTCTTTTCTATTATTGCTTCTGCACTCTAATATTGAACTATATATTTGTGATCTCCTTAACCTCGTTGTTATCAAGTGATATTAGAGCGTATCTATCAAGATTCTGTTTTTGATAAATCTTGAGATTTCTTCAATTATTAGAGAAAAAAATATTATTGATATGTGAACAGTAACGTGAACAATAATGTGAATCGTAAACATGAACAGTAACATTTTAAAAAAAATTATTATTTACTCTCCAAGAAATCTGATTACTTGCTCTTTAAGTTTTGCATTAGTTTGTTTCCAAACCAAGTAGGAGACAAGATGAGGAGATTCTAGATCTTTAAGGATAAGAAGAATATATATTTTTTCTTGTTCTTATAATTCTAAATAAGTTCCTTCTTATTCGTGTTTTGTTTCAACTAAAATCCTACTTGTGCTAGGACTATTCTTTACCTTCTTTTGTGCCCCCAAAAGTCTATATTTTATTACTACAAACTTGATATACGTTTTGATTTAATTATAAATCTTCAAAGTATTCTTGTTCAAAGGTTATTGATGTGAAGCCAAAATACATATTTTTAATCATTATTTGACTCACATTTATTATTTATATTTATCCTTTTTGAGCATGAATTTTATGAATTGTGCTTAATAGTATATTTTATTTGTAGGATTAAATTGGTTTGAAGATGAAGAAGTTTGGAGCTAAAATGAATTAAAGATGGAAGGTTGAAGAGGGAAATCAAGCAGGAAGTTTAATGAATTAAATTGAATATATATATAAATATATATATAACATTATAACAGCCCAGAAATTTTTTGAACTAAGACTCGAACCATTCTTCGTGGTGAGTAGGATTTTATACCAAGGAATTTAAAATTTATTAAGTATTAAGGTCAGGTCACTAGATATAGCACCTTGAGTTCCAAAAAGAATTAAAGAGAATTCATTCAAGTCATTCCTAGGTTCTTTTAAGTTGTGGGTCAACTTCAAACGATCATAACTTTCAGTACAGGATGAGTTAGGAGACCCACAAGATATCAAATGAAAGATCTTTAAGTCCTCTTTCCAACGCCACCGAGTTTTCTAATTTTCAAGCTCGTATGAAGGAGATATACTCTTTCAAAGTCAGGCTGTGTATTTAAGGAAAGTTACCCGAAAATAAGAGGGGTATTTTAGTCTTTTCCTTACCTCCACTTATTCTAAATGCGAATTACACCCAATTAAGGGGTCTAAACTGATCAGAATTAGTTTCATTCTTCCCCAAAAGTGCTTAGGGTTTTAGAGAGAAGATTCAAGAGGAGAAAAAGTTCAAAGTTTCAAGCGTTCGTTCAAGAAATTCAAGATTTCACCAAGAACCTAGTTCTTTGAGGTATGTAAGCTTCCATAGTGTTGGGTTTGTTCACCCATATGTCAATCATGAGTTTCTTTTACGAATCTATCCATAAATATTGAGCAATTTAATTTCTTGATGAGTTCTTGATAAGTGTTCTTGAAGTTTCCTTATCGATTAAGTTTTGATGTAAGATTATACTTAGGTCAACTTCAAACGACCATACCTCTTAGAATATAAAGAGTTACATGGCCCATAACCTATCAAATTAAAGGTATTTGAATCTACTTTCCAACGTCACCAATTTCGCATCAATTCAATTTCTGAGTAAAAAGTTATAACCATTTTAGTAACCAGATACAGTGCTGTTACGAATTACCCGACGGGAAAACATTAAAAATGGTTGTTTTTATCTTTTTATCTCCAAGAAAACCCTAAACAAATTTCTTGACTAATAAAAGGCTCGAAAAAATCAGATTTTTATCTTTTAATCCACTTTTCTCTTCTCTCTCAAACCCTAGGGCAAAACCCTAAGAAAAAAAAATCAAAGTAGTAGACTCCATTCAAGATTCTTTCAATTTTTTTCAAGATTCTTCTTCAAGGTAAGTCTTTCTCCAAGAATTTCCTTCTTTCGAACTCAAATTCCTCCATACAATTATGAATCACTAATGAAAATTATAATTCTTGGCAATAGAGATTTCAAGAAACTAATTCAAGAATCTCAAGAAAGGTTTTCTTGATCGTTTACCTTCAAGCTAGGGACTCAAGGCTTCTAATCAAGTTTTTCTTCAAGATTCTTCAAGATTCTTCAAGAACCTTGTTCTTTCAGGTATGTAAGGCTATCATAGTATTGGACTAGTTCGTCCTCATGCCCTACATCTTCTTTAAAATCAGTAAAAGAGAAATCTAGGATTCTACCCCTAGATTTGAATATTCTTGAGATAAGTTGATTTGAGTTCTTGAGTTCATGGTTCTTTTAAAAATTCTATTCCTAATTATTGACTTTCTATATTTTTAATGAGATTCTTGAGTTGATTTGTTCATGTCTATAATTCAGCATGAACCCTATTTTGAGTTATAAATCTTGAGAAGTTTTTCAAAGCCAAAACTTGAGTTTTAAACTGAGTTTTGAGGAAGTAAGTATACATGAGTTCCATATTGTTATTTAGACCCTTGAGTCGAGTCGTTCATGCTCATAAATTCTGCATGAACTCCATCAGTTGAGTATCTTTGAGAGGAGTAGTATCTTCAAGTTCTAAATCTTTAGTATTGAGTTCATAATCATTTTGGTATTATATTCCTCATTATGGGGCTACTACATGTTACTCATGAAGGTTCTTGAGTTGAGTAGTTCATGCCCATAATTCTGCATGAACCCTATGAGTCGAGCAGTCATGCCCATAATTTTGCATGAACCCTCCGAGTCGAGCATTCTTGAGATGAGTAGTATCATTGACTCCTTGAGTTCTGGAGTTGTTGAGTTCCAAGTATTGAATTCTATGCATAGTTATTGAACCTTGAATTGAGTCGTTCACGTCCATAATTCGGCATGAACCCTATTTTAAGAAGTCTTTTGCAAATGCTTTAAAACTTGTTTTAAGACTTGAGTTTTGAGTTGAGTAAAGAGTAAAGAGTGAAGTTCTTTCTTCAAAAGAGTATATGGGGACTATGTATTCCCAAAGAATAAATGTTTTCACATTTAAGATGAGAGGAAGCTGAGATTTCCCAAAGAGTTTTGAGCAGTTTGAGTACCATCTCTTTTAAGAGAAAGATTTTTGAGTAATAATCTCAAAACACATAAAGAGTTATGTTTTTAAACATATGAGCTAGAATATATTGGGAGTAGTATTGAGCACCGATATGGAGGAGAGTTCATACAACTCACAGCCCCCATAAAACATGTAGCCAACGTGGGTAGAAAGGGTCATACTTTTTAGATGATTCCTTAATGCTTTTTAGCATAGGCTAGTGGATCCACTTAGTTGAGAGGTTTTATACCCCGGCAAAGTATAGGAAAGTTCTTGCAGCGTGGGCTAGACGTTGTATCATCACATAGCTCATAGTGATAGTTGTCGGTTAGAGAAACTACCATAGAGTTATATTGTATTTTTATATACAAATTGAGTTATTGTTGTATTCTTAAATACAATTGAGTTATTATCTACTGTTTTAAAAGTTTTTCATATATTGCATCTTTTATTGTTGCTTTATCCTTGAGTATCTTGAGTTGAGTATCTTTAGATGAGTACCTTTGAGTTGAGTATCATATCTTTGAGTTGAGTACCTTTGAGTTGAGTATCATATCTTTGAATTGAGTATCTTATTCTTGAGTTGAGTTGAGTTGAGTGAGTTGAGAAGAGGTAAGTATGTTTCCTTTTTATCAAGTTCAACCCTATGTTTATGCTTTATAATTCCCCTTACATGCTCAAACATTCCATGTACTGAGCCATTTGGCCTGCATCGTGTCATGATGCAGATACAAGTATTGAGGATCATCAACAGGAGTTTCGTTGAGGTCATGTGATATTCCAGTCAGCTTTGGTGAGCCTTCTTATATTCCGGAGGACTTCACCTTTATCTTACAGTTAGTAGTTTTGAGATGTCATAGGTTTTATCCTGATATCCTTCTGTAATAGTAGAGGCTTCATAGATAGACATAGTTGAGGAGTTTCTGTATTTACTTTTATTTTGAGTATTGTATAGACTTTTAACAAAAAATTGAGTATTTGAGTTATTGAATTTATTTCAATTTTAAGATTTTGTATGCTTGAGTTAGTCTTCCGCTTGTAGTCATCCAGGATGAGGGTTTTCTTGGGGACCAGCAATGGTTCCCAAGTGCCGACCACGTCTAGGGTGTAGGCTCGGGTCGTGACAAACTTGGTATCAGAGCACAGAGTTCAAGAGTCCTAGGGTGTCTATGAAGTCATGTCTGTAGAGTCTTAGTTATCGGTATGAAGCGCGCCACATCTATAATTAGGAGGCTACAACATTTAGGAACTATCTCACTTCTTTTATACTCTAAATCGTGCAATGGAGCTATGTCATAGTGATTTATTCATACTCATGCGTTTCTCAGATTCATTCGACTATCCGTGACACTAGAGGTGGTTGAAAAGAAAAGGTAGTCCTTTATCGATGAGTTGTTCTTAGCAAGAGTCTTGAGGAAGTCATGAGACTCCATAGGGGCTTGAGAGAAGCCCATGAGTGAGTTAAGTGTTGAGTTTCTTAGGAATGCACTCATGTTCATATGAATCGTGTGTTTGAGCTAAAAGAGAATTGTACACTCTTTCCTAAACCTTATTCAGCTGAGACCTTTAAGAGGATGGTATGTTTAGATCTTGGGTAGTATTTTCGCCCTAAAAGATTGTATGAATTACGAGATTATGAGCAGTAGTAGTGAAAGTGCCCAGAATTAGAGAAGAGTATGCAGAGGTTTAGTAATCTAAGGAAAGGGGATAGTGATGGGGCAGATTATGTGATTGCAATCATGCACCCAGTCAGTTATAAGTGATGAGTTTCCTTTATGAGTAAAATAAGGACTAATAATGTTGTAGAGAGTTCTAGATAGAAGGAAGAGGAATATTTACTAGTCATGATGAGATAGAGTATATTTTTTTAATCAAAATAGAGTTGATGTCAATGTGCCATCGTGTTTGAGAAGACTAAATTCATATGTTGAATAATTAAGCAGAGTATTCATGAGGTGGTATACCCAAGCTAGGCTTATGAATTTTGAAGGGGGAAACCCCATGGTATTCAGAGGATGATAAAACTATTTGAGAGATAATGCGCAGCAAATGGGTAAGTAGTACTTAAGTTGCGAAGTCGAATATGATGGTAATTTGTGAGTATGGAGAATAAGAGGTAAGGATTGACTACTTGTCATAAGGTCCTAGTGGAAGAGTGTTTCTAAATTTGTATACAGTAGTTGTAAGTTAGTATAGTAAGTGAGAAATCGTATTGATATTCGGGTTTAGTAATAAACATTAAACTTGAATTTGAGATGGGTGTCTTGATCAAAAGGATGACAACATAAGAGTGATGATGTTTTCTTGAGATTTGAACTAGAAGACCTGACATAGAGTAGGTGAGGAATTGAGGTGATTAGCTGCAATAAATATGAGTGGTACAAGTAAGATACCTTAAACCTCTTGACAAGGGTAGTGAAGTGTGGCTAGGTCACAAGAGTAAAAAGTGCATTACGAGGTGTACCGAGAGGGTATGTAATCAGAAGAGGTTAACAGAAACACCTTAGAAAGAAGTCTTAGTACCTGCTTATGGAGAGTTCGGTAGTCATGAGATAAGTTTCTCCTGAGTGTTAGAGTAAAAGAGGATGTAGACCAGTTAGAGATGTTGGAATAGGTCCATAGCCTTCAAGTGTCAGCTTTAGACCCAAGGGGAAGATGATAAGATTGGAAATCAAGTCAAGTGTTGAGAATAAGATAGTAATGAGTTCAAAAGTGTATGAGAGATATCTTTTCAGAGGTCCTTTTAGTAACAGAGTAATGTTAGAAAGAGAAGGTTAATGATACTATCGTGATAATGATGGTATGATAATTCTGTCTAAGGTTATAAATGAGGAGGAAGAAGAGAATGAGGTTTTACTATGAGAAATAGCTAAATGAGAGCCCTTAGTTGGTTCCGAATAGTAATGCGGGTAAATTCTAGTTGGTATGACAGAGATGATAAGAGTAACCCCGTTCCATACCCAGTCTAGCCGTCATTCGAGGACGAATGATCCCAAGGGAGAAATATTGTAACACCCCAAAAAAAATTTGAACTAAGACTCGAACCATTCTTCGTGGTGAGTAGGATTTTACCAAGAAATTTAAAATTTATTAAGTATTAAGGTCAGGTCACTAGATATAGCACCTTGATTTCCAAAAAGAATTAAAGAGAATTGATTCAAGTCATTCCTAGGTTCTTTTAAGTTATGGGTCAACTTCAAATGACCATAACTTTCAGTACAGGATGAGTTAAGAGACCCACAAGATATCAAATGAAATATCTCTGAGTCCTCTTTCCAACGCCACCGAGTTTGCTAATTTTTGAGCTCGTATGAGGGAGATATGCTCTTTCGAAGTCAGGCTTTTCATTTAAGGAAAGTTACCCAAAAATAGGAGGGGTATTTAGTCTTTTCCTTACCCCCACTTATGCTAAACGTGAATTACACCCAATTAAGGATCTAACCTGATTAGCATCAGTTTTATTCATCCCCAAAAGCATTTAGGGTTTTAGAAAGAAGATTCAAGAGGATAAAAAGTTCAAAGTTTCAAGCGTTCGTTCAAGAAATTCAAGATTTCGCCAAGAACCTAGTTCTTTGAGGTATGTAAGCTTCCATAGTGTTAGGTTTGTTCACCACACGCCAATCATGAGTTTTTTTTGAGAATCTATCCATAAATATTGAGCAATTTAATTTCTTGATGAGTTCTTGATAAGTGTTCTTGAAGTTTCCGTATCGATTAAGTTTTGATGTAAGATTCTGCTTAAATCAACTTCAAACGACCATATCTCTTAGAATATAAAGAGTTACGTGGCCCATAACATATCAAATTAAAGGTATTTGAATCTACTTTCCAACGCCACTAATTTTGAACCAATCCAATTTCTGAGTAAGAAGTTATGACTATTTTAGTAACCTGATACAATGCTGTTACGAATTAGTTGACGGGAAAACATTAAAAGGGGTCCTTTTTGTCTTTTTACCTCCAAGAAAACCCTAAACGAATTTCTTGACTAATAAAAGGCTCATAACAATCAGATTTTAATCCTTTAATCCATCATTCTCTTCTCTCTCAAATCCTAGGGCAAAACCCTAAGAAAAAATCAAAGTAGTAGACTCCATTCAAGATTCTTTCAATCTTTTTCAAGATTCTTCTCCAAGGTAAGTCTTTCTCCAAGAATTTCACTCTTTCCAACTCAAATTCCTCCATACTATTATGAATCACTAATGAAAATCATAATTCTTTACAATAGAGATTTCAAGAAACTAATTCAAGAATCTCAAAAAAGGTTTTCTTGATCGTTTACCTTCAAGCTAGGGTTTCAAGGCTTCTAATCAAGTTCTTCTTCAAGATTCTTCAAGATTATTCAAGATACTTCAAGATTATTAAAGAACCTTATTCTTACAGGTATGTAAATCTATCATAGTGTTAGACTAGTTCGTCCTCACGCCCTACATCTTCTTTCAAATCATTAAAAGAGAAATCTAGGATTCTACCCCTAGATTTGAGTATTCTTGAGATAAGTTGATTTGAGTTCTTGAGTTCATGGTTCTTTTAAAAATTCTATTCCTAATTATTGAGTTTCTATATTTTTATTGAGATCCTTGAGTTGATTTTTTCATGTCTATAATTCAGCATGAACCCTATTTTGAGTTATAAATCTTTAGAAGTTTTTCAAAGCCAAAACTTGAGTTTTAAACTGAGTTTTGAGGAAGTAAGTATACATGAGTTCCATATTTTTATTTAGACCCTTGAGTCGAGTCGTTCATGCCCATAAATTCTGCATGAACGCCATCAGTTGAGTATCTTTGAGAGGAGTAGTATCTTCAAGTTCTAAGTCTTGAGTATTGAGTTCCTAATCATTTTGGAATTATATTCCTCATCATGGGGCTACTACATGTTACCCATGAAGGTCCTTGAGTTGAGTAGTTCATGCCCATAATTCCGCATGAACCCTATGAGTCGAGCAGTCTTGAGATGACAGGTATCATTGATACTTGAGTTGAGTAGTTCATGCCCATAATTCCGCATGAACCCTCCGAGTCGAGCATTCCTGATATGAGTAGTATCATTGATTCCTTGAGTTCTGGAGTTGTTGAGTTCCAAGTATTGAGTTCTATGCATGGTTATTGAAAACCTTGAATTGAGTCGTTCACGTCCATAATTCGGCATGAACCCTATTTTAAGAAGTCTTTTTACAAATTGTTTTAAAACT
>JAJONR010009825.1:0-12453 GCA_029582245.1 Solanum etuberosum
TATCACCCCGGTAAAGCTAATGTGGTTGCGGATGCTCTTAGTCAGTTATCTATGGGGAGTGTTGCTCATATTGAAGAAGAAAAGAAAGAGTTGGTTCGAGATGTGCATAGATTGGCTTGATTAAGTGTTCAACTAGTGGACTCCACCAAAGGTGGTGTTATGGTTCACAATGGTTCCGAATTGTCTTTTGTGAAGGATGTGAAAGCCAAGCAAGGTCTTGATCCAATTTTGGTAGAACTGAAAGAGGCAATGCTTAAGAAATTCGTTCAGGCTTTCTCCCAAGGGGGAGATGGTGTCCTTAGATACCAAGGTCGTTTATGTGTTCCAAATGTGGATGACTTAAGGAAGCATAGTTCGAAGGGGGAGATGGTGCCCATAGTTCGCGGTATTCCATTCACCCGGGAGCTACCAAGATGTACCGTGATTTATGGGAGGTCTATTGGTGGAATTGGATGAAGAAAGATATTACGGGATTTGTGGCTAAGTGTCCAAATTGCCAACAAGTAAAGGTTGAGCATCAGAGACCAGGAGGTTTATTCCAAGATATTAGCATTCCTACTTGGAAGTGGGAAGACTTGAATATGGACTTTATTATTGGTTTGCCTTGCACCCGGCGACAACATGACTCTATTTGGGTAATAGTAGATCGGATGACAAAATTGGCTCATTTCCTTCCCGTCAAGGTTTCCTATTCGGTGGAGGAATATGACAAGATGTACTTGAGAGAGATGGTAAGGTTGCATGGACTGTCTTTTTCCGTTATTTCTGATCGTGGTACCCAATTCACATCTCAGTTTTGGAAGTCATTCCAAAAGGGTCTTGGTACTCGTGTTAAGATTAGCACAACCTTTCACCCCCAAATCGATGGGCAAGAGGAGCGTACTATCCAAACTTTGAAAGATATGTTAAGGGATTGTGTGATTGATTTTAAGGGTAATTGGGATTACCATTTGCCATTGATAGAGTTTGCTTATAATAATAGCTATCACTCAAGTATCGATATGGCTCCATTTGAGGCCTTATATGGTAGGACGTGTAGATCTCCTATAGGTTGGTTTGAGGTGGGTGAAGTTGCCCTAATAGGTCCTGAATTGGTACATGAGGCCATTGAGAAAGTTCGACTCATTAGAGAGAGGTTGAAAACGGCTCAAAGTCGGTAAAAGTTTTATGCCGATGTGAGAAAAAGGAATCAAGAGTTTGAGGTTAACGATTGGGTTTACTTGAAAATCTCACCCATGAAGGGTGTAATGAGGTTTGGTAAGAAGGGGAAGCTTAGTCCCCGATATGTAGGCCTATATCACATTTTGAGGCGTGTTGGCAAGGTTACCTATGAGTTAGATTTTCCAAATGAGTTGTAATCAGTGCATCCCGTTTTCCATACCTCTATGCTTAAAAAGTGTGTTGGAGATCCGACATCCATAGTTCCCCTAGAAGGGTTGGGAGTTGATGAGAGTCTTTCTTATGAGAAAATTTCAGTTGAGATTTTGGACCAGCAAGTTAAGAAGTTGATAAAGAAGGAAATAGCTTCCGTGAAAGTATTGTGGAGGAATCATTGGTTGAGGGTGCTACTTGGGAGGCCGAGGCAGATATGATGTCCCGATATCCTCATCTGGTTTCTTCTACTCCTATTCTAGCTTGAGGTAATGAGGTCCTCTTCAGTTTTCCTTGTTTTGGGAGTCATTTATTTTTTTATGTGTTTCCATGATTTCCTTATATTATGCATGTTCATGAAAACTTCTGTTTTGAAAGAAAATGAGTTTATATGACTAATTTTCCTCATGTTGTTGTGCATTGAGTATGAGTTGCCTATAGACTTCATGAGTTGAACTGATGAACATGCTTTAGATATGCTTTTTGAGAGTGAATTGCATATGAGATCCATGAGATTGTGTTGAGCATGCTTTTAGCTTGGAGAAGGTAGTACCTCCTTGAACATGAGTAATTTTGAGAATTCATGCATCTTGGGTTGCTAGATGTAGTTCCTACTTCCTTATAATGCATTTGAGTATGTTTAGCTTGGAGTTGATGTTTTCTCCTTGTTTATGTGCATTGCATGCATAATGGGCTGACAGAGTTGGTTTCACCCCTCTTATGATGTTTTGATAACGTCCTAGCTTGGAGTCGATAGTTCTTCCTTGGTTGAATGCATTGCATTGTTTGTTCGGTTGTTAGTTCCTCTCCTACTCTTTTAGAACCAGTTTAAATCTCATTCGAGGACGAATGGTTCCAAGGGAGAGATATTGTAACACCCCGTATTCAAAAAGGACCAAATAGCAACTTTCCAGATATTGCAGATGCCAAACCACGCCGGCCACCCATGGCCTGTGGAATGGACCACGGATCGTAGGTGTGGTCCGTGGTTGGCCTGCCTAAGTAAGGTCTGAGGGTCCAGAACCACGGCCTAACGGACAGACCGTTGGTCAGACCACGGTCCGTGGTTCGAAGCCCCAAAATCAGGTTTCTGACCACCATCGACGGCCGTGCAGGACGGTCTGTCGTCCTTACCACAGTCCATCAGTGGGGTCTCGTGGGTCAATGTTGGCAATTAATTTTGAGGGACAGTTGGGTGTTTTCCTAATTAATTAGTTCCTATACTATGTCGTTTTGCCTATGTTTAGGACCCCTATATAAGCTTTTTCAACCCCTAAATTAACCCATTTACTTCATTCTTCCAAATTCCCAAAAGAAAACCAAATTCCTCTCCAAATATTCTCTCTCTAGAAACTTGAAGAAGAAGGAGAAGGATTCATCTAGGGTTTCAAGCTAAGGTTCCAATTCCTCCATTGAAGGCTAGCAATTGGAGTCAAGGTATGATAGTTTTCATCCATGGATTCCTTCCATTCATGGAGTTCCAAAATTCCTCTATTTCAAATGGTAGATTTTTCCAATTGAGTTAGGGCATTCTTCAATTATCATGGGTTCCTTTCATTATTGATTTAAATGATTGAATTATGTTCTCTTATGCATGAATTGATGATACATGATGATCTTATGATGATTTCCCCATGAACCCATGTAATCCCCATGTTTTCAAGTTATGAATCATATGATGTGAGAGTTTGATCTTCAAGGAAGAGTTTTATGAAATTAAGCATGTATTGCAAGCTTTACATGTATTTATGATGAAATCCATATCTAACCCATGTTTTCTAAGAGTTTATGATTGAAAGTGGGTTTTGACCTCAAGAGGTAAAATATGGACTTATGCATTTTCTTATGAACACTATGCGAATGTTTTAAGGGTGCTTTGAAAGTAAAGTACCAATGATGATGTTGTGTTGTGAAAGGATATTCACACTAAAAGACATACTAGCATGATGTGGAAGGTTTTCTCACCTAGAAATGATTCTTAGGTTGAAAGGCTTTCTCACCTAATTGAATCAAAGACAAGGATTTATCTTAATGAAACTAGCTTGAATTGGTTGTCCAAGGGCAACTTTTCATGAATAATGAAGTCAAGTAAGAAATGACTATTCCGTGGAAATTTATGCTTAGCACCGAGTGGATATTGATAGTGATATGGAAGTTCTCCCCGTTAGTAGAGGCCAGGTTTCCCAAGCAATCTCATGAGATGGAAGCTCTCCCGTAGAAGAGGCCGGGTTTCTAGTAGCAATCTCCTTATCCCATAACTATGTGACCCCATAGGTTGATTAGCTAGTGGATCCACCTACGCTAGAAGTTCAAGGTTCTATCTTCAGCAAGTAGAACAACCCTTTTCTGTATGGGAGACACCGGGGGATCAGGTTATAGCTCACATGGTCTCAATGTCGGTTAAGGCTAATTTCCCCACAAGTAAGAATGAACTAAGGTTACTTCAAGAAGTATCACATATGAGTTCAAAGGTTTTATAGATGAAGTTAGCTTGCATTGACCATGATTTATGACTTATGTTTTATAACTCTTTCATATTACGTTTTAGCTTGGTTAATTGCATGTCATGAAATCAAATGTCCCTTTTAGCAGGATTTAAATATTTTATGCATGGCTATCATACTTGGTATATTGTTTTGTACTAACACATACTCTTGCCTACATTTTTCCCAAATGTAGGGTCCGATATTCAGGGAGCTCAGTTTTGTGGCTAGTTGGTGATTTGATTGATTCTCGAGCTTTGGTGAGTCCTCTTGCTTTGAGGACGGACTCTTATTGTTTAGTTTCTTTCATGTATTTCTCTTTTGGAAATGATGTATGGGCTAGGCCCAATTTCATTCTATTTTATTAGATGGCTATGATGAGACAAGAGTTTAGACTTCCGCTTTTCATTTTATAAAATGTTTTGGACTTGGACTATTATTTTACTCTTATTTTTCTATTGCTTATGTTATGAGAGCTAAGCGCCTTGTATGGAGTCCTTCGGGGTTCTATACGCCATGTTACATCTAGGGGGTACCCCTGGGTCGTGACAATATGATGGTTTTCATCCATGGAGCCCTTTCCTTCATGGAGTTCCTAAATTCTCCAATTTTCAAATTAGAAATATCCAATTGAAGTTAGGGTTTTCTTTCATATCATGGGTTCCTTTCAATGTTGATTAATTTGATTGATTTATGAACTTTTATGCATGAATTGAAGTAATTGCATGTTTTTAAATTTATTTCCCATGAACCCATGCTTAACCCATATTTTCTAAGCTATGTTGATGTAATATGGGTCTTCAACTATGAAAGATGAATTTATGAAAATATCCATGTCTTCTCTTTATGAAATTGATGTAAATGAATTTGAAGATGCTTTGACTTTGAAGACATGATGAAATCATGAATTATTGAAAAAAAAGCATGTTCATGAAAGTATGTTTATGACTCAAGAAAATCTTATAGATGAGATTGTCTATATGTTCGATGAAGTTTGGCCACATGACATAAATGACATCAAGATTTGCCCTCAATGCTTTTCAGGCTATTTTCCTAAATTAGGTCTTGATTAGTATGGTATCCGTATATGCCATCAATGATTAGAGACCACGATTTTGAAACTATTTCCATTAGTATTAAGGGCATCTCTTGTAACACCCCGACTTTTCAGAACTCTAATTTAACTCATACCTTCGTGGAAAGACAAAGAGGGTGAGTAATAAATTAAGAATGATGTGGTATGTCATATTTTAAGTATTAAAAGGTTGTATCTCAAGTTTCTAAGTTAGGTAAGTGGTAAAATAAAAGATGGCGAAAATTATCATAAGTTCCTTTTTAAATATTTCTCTAAATTTTGGGTCAAATGTCTCGAAGGTTTTCTACCAATCTATAAATATTTATGGGGCCTACGACCTAGAAAATTGAAGGTCTACGAGTCTAGTTTCCAACACATCAAACTGTTCGTTCATACAACTTCAGAATAGAGAGATATTCATATTTTTATGATACTGCGCAAACAGGCACGTGAGGTGGGTCCCCTAAGTCGGTTGAAACTTATAAGATAGCATCTTCTTCATTTTTCTTCATTCCAGCTCGTAAGAAACCCAAAAAATTAGAGAATTACTCCTCAAATCATCCTTGTGTGTTCATGATCTCTTCTTGGCTCCTTATCGAAAATTGCCCTACGTCGTGAGCTCGTCATTTTGGTATAGTTTTCATGGTGAATTGAGCAGTGTAGCTCCGTGGAGGTTCTTGCAGCAGAGTTTTTTTTGGTGTTTTAATTTTATTCGAGTGTTCTGGGAGTGTAAATAAAGGTAGGAACCATCTTTTATCAGTTTATGGATACCTTAGCTCTTAGATAGTAATTTACAATAGGAATCCGTATCGATTGTCGAATTGTCGTAGTAATTCTTGTCCTTAATTACTGATTGATTTTACTTTTTTTTAGTGTTGTGGTGGTGCGGACAGAGGTATTTTCAGCATAAATTATAAAGGAAACGGTATGTTAAGGCTATTCCCTTCGTTGGGCATGTTTCCTTAGAGCTTGGGAGTGATATAATAGGGTAGTTAATGTTGGTGATCTTGTAGATGTGATTGTGAGTGGTTGGATGATTGAGTGGTTATAAACCCTCATTTTAGGGAATCATAATCTGTTAAGAACGACCTAAGTTAAGAACTACTTGGAGACTATTCATATATATTGTTTAAAGCTAAATTGCTCACCTTTAGCCTATTCAATTGGTTGTTGTTGCCCTTGGGGCTATTGTTGTTAGCTGTTGAGCTATGAACTGCCTGTGGGGGCTATTATGTTATCTAAGAGGACTCTGTTACTGCCTAAGAGGGCTATGTGTTGCCCACGATGCTATATTAATGCCAAAGAGTGTTATGTGTTGCCTACGGGGCAACTTTGATGCCAAAGAGGGCAATGTTTTGCCTACAGGGCTATGTTGATGCAAAAGAGGGCTATGTGCAGGCCACAGAGCTATGATGTTTCATAAGAGGGCTATGCGCTACCTACGGGGCTATATCATTGCCAAAAAGGGCTATGTGACTTCTTACAAAGACAAGGGGCTACCGAGAGGGGTATGTAGGTTGATTTGGCACCTTCTGGGCTTGTGGGGGCCTAGGTAGATGGTGTCTTGTTTGTACCTGCCGAGCTTATGGGGGCTTAATTAGGTTGTTGTTTGATCATTTGTTTGTATTTTTAGATTCAGTAGATGGTTAGCATGCTTATCTAAATTTTGATTTCCTTACCTGATTGCTTTTGGTATATTATGATACTTTCTCATTTAGTCTATAGCCTTTCATACTCTGTACATTATTTCGTACTGACACCCTATTGCCTTGGGGCACTGCATTCATGCATGCAGGTCCCGACAGACGACCCAGTAGACCTCCTTAGCAGTAGGATTGACTTCAATCTGGTTGGCTAGCCCCTTTCCTCCGGAGCTGCCAGAGTTGGGAGGTTTGTTAGCCTTTGTTGTATATATTTTTATGGGTAGGCTGGGGCCCTTTCCCGCCAATCTATACCACTCTTAGAGGCTTGCAGACTAGTGTGCGGGGTGTATAGGTACTTTATGGCCATGCTGGCCTAGTTTGTTGGTTTTCTGAAGCTTGTGAGTTGTTTGATGTATTGTCTTGATATATACCTGCTTTTAGTTTTGGTATAGAGATCATGGTAGCCTCGACGGCCCAATCAGGACTTCTGTGCTCGTTGGCTATTTCTTTATAGGAACTCTTGGGAGTAGCTGTTTCCTTTATAGATCTATTGGCAGGGGCCTTTCTGGCCGAGAGCTTAGTTTTAAGCCAAGATATACTTGTTGGTTTTCTTGATTCCGTGTGGCTGCCATGCGCTAGTAGCAAATTGTTCAACAGGGTTGGCTCGGGCCTGAGTTTTGGCATTCGTAACCAGTTGCACCCCTTGAGTTTTGGGCGTGACAAACTTGGTATCAGAGCAACGTCGTATCCTAGGAAGTCTGCAAGCCGTGTCTAGTAGAGTCTTATTTGTAAATGTGTTGTGCACCACATTCGATAAGCAAGAAGCTACCGGGCATGTTAGAATGACTATCCTTCTTTTTCTCACCTCGTGCTATGGAACGATGTCTTAAGGGTTGAGGTTTATGGCTTATAATTGATAATTGTGTGTAGATAGAGATGGCTGACACTAGACAGACCACAGCTAGCCAGGGGCTAGATACAGCTGCAGGCGAGGGTACCGACAAGGTACCACAGGTGGAGGTAGCCAATTATGCGACCCAGGAGGAGACATCTTCTCAGCCCCCTATAGCTTCACCATCGCTTCAAGAGCCTCCGAGGGCTATAGGACCTCCGGCTCCCCTAGCAGTACCACCTCTCGTTCCTCCTATTCAATCTGATCAGGATTTCAAGAGTGCGGTATGTATGTTAGCACAGTTAGTAGCTGCACAACGCCAGTCAGTTGCGCCAGATGTTGCTGGACCTTCTGAAGGGCCCGGAAGTTCGAGCATTCATGAATTTCTTGCCTTGAATCCTCCACAGTTTACAGGTGCAGATCGCAGAGATGACCCTCAGCACTTTGTTGATCAGCTTCATAGGATATTCAGAGTCATGCATGCCTCAGCGACTGAATTAGTTGAGTTAGCTGCATTTCGATTGCGTGATGTTGCAATATTATGGTATGAAAGTTGGGAGAGATCTAAGGGAAATGATACAGCTCTACCCACTTGGGATAGCTTTACAGAAGCTTTCATAGATCACTATTTGCCTCGAGAGATTACGGATGCCCGGGTGGACCAGTTTCTAAACCTCCGACAGGGTAGCATGAGTGTTCGAGAGTACAGGCTGAGATTTGATTCATTGGCTAGATATGCACCAGCATTTTTTGATACGATGCATGATAGGGTGCGTAGATTTATGGGAGGGCTTGACTCAAACTATATCGACGCTTGTTCTACCGCTGCACTAAATGAAAATATGGATATCTTGTGAATTCAGGCCTTTGCACAGGGCATAGAGGATCGCCGACATCTACAGTATATGAGTGACAGGGTCGAGAGAGAGAGACAGAAGAGAGCTAGCCCCACTGGTGCATAGGGAGATTTTCAGGGTGGTCCCAGACCTCGATATTCTAGTAAGCCACCTAGACCTCCACCACAACAGTTCCAGGTTAGTAGATTTGATCGTCAGGGATAGTCAGGCCCAAGTGAGGGTTCACGAGCATCAGGCTTTCAACAACAGAGGGGTTCAGGCCAGGCTAGGATAGCCCCGTTGCGTTGCGCTACTTGCGGTAGAATGCATTTCGGGAGGTGCAGGAAGGGTTCCACATATTGTTATTCTTGTGGACGGGAGGGGCATATGTGGAGGAACTGCCCAACCATAGGTCAGGGTGGTATAGGTTAGTCGACCGAGTCAGTAGTAGGTTCCTCCTCATCAGCACAGTCTATAGGTCGTGGACCCTAGACTTCAGCAGGTAGAGGCAGAGGTGGAGGCAGAGAGGGAGCATCTAGTTCTGGTAGTGGCCAGAACCGTACATATTCACTAGCTGGCCAACATGACTCAAAGTCATCACCGGAGGTTGTGACAGGTGCATTAACTGTTTGCTCCCATTGTGTTTATGCTTTGATAGATTTTGGATCTACTCTGTCTTATGTTACTCCATTTATTGCGCGAAAGTTATGTATAGTAGTAGAGTCATTAGATCGACCCTTTATTATATCTACACCAGTTGGTGAATCTATTATTGCCAAGAGAGTCTATCGAGGTTGCACGGTAGAAATTATCGATTGTCAGATCTCTGTAGACCTGTTAGTGTTAGAGATGGTCGATTTCAACGTCATTATGGGTATGGACTGGTTAGCGTCTTGTGATGCTAATTTTGAGTGCCGGACAAAGATTGTTAGATTCCACTTTCCAAGAGAGGCCGTTCGGGAATGGAAAGGCGATACAGCAACGCCGAAAGGTAGGTTTATTTCCTATCTTAAGGCGAGGAGGATGATTACTAAGGGTTGTATTTATCATCTTGTTCGCGTTCATGATATAGATGCAGAACCACCGAATTTTTAGTCTATTCCGGTAGTTAATGTATCCCTCCAGAACGGGAAATTGATTTTGCAATCGATATGCTACTAGGTACACAACCCATATCTATCCCTCCTTATAGAATGGATCCTACTGAGCTGAAGGAGTTGAAGGATCAGCTGAAAGATTTTCTTGATAAAGGCTTTATCATGCCCAGTGCTTCACCATAGGGTGCACCAGCATTATTTGTGAGAAAAAAGGATGGCTCGCTAAGGATGTGTATCAATTATCGACAGCTGAACAAGGCAACTATAAAGAATAGGTATCCCCTTCCGAGGATCGATGACTTGATTGATCAACTACAAGGTGCTAAATACTTCTCGAAGATTGATTTGAGATCAGGGTACCATCAGGTATAAGTTAGGGAGAAAGATAATCCGAAGACAACTTTTAGAACTAGATATGGGCATTTTGAGTTTTTGGTTATGTCTTTTGGATTGACCAACTCCCCGATAGTGTTTATGGACCTGATGAATAGTATATTCAGGCCGTATCTAGATACGTTTGTGATTGTATTTATTGATGATGTTTTGGTCTATTCGCATTCAATAGCTGAGCATGCAGATCATTTGCGAGCAGTCCTTCAGGTTCTTCGAGAGCAGGAACTTTATGCAAAGTTCTGTAAGTGTGAGTTCTGGTTGAGCTTTGTGGCTTTCCTAGGGGATATTGTATCAGATGCAGGAATTATGGTTGATACACAGAAGATTGAGGCCGTGAAGACTTGGCCTAGACCCACAACTCCGACAGAGGTTCGTAGTTTCTTAGGGTTAGCTGGGTACTACAGAAGGTTTGTAGAGGGGTTTTCTTCACTTTCAGCACCACTAACAAAGTTGACTCAGAAAACAGTTAAGTTTTAGTGGACTGAGGCTTGCGAGCATAGTTTCCAGGAGTTGAAGGATAGGTTGACATCAGCACCAGTCCTAGCCTTGCTGGAGGGTTCAGAGGGTTATGTAGTGTACTGCGACGCTTCTAGTATTGGGTTAGGATGTGTTCTGATGCAACATGGTAAGGTGATTGCATATACTTCAAGGAAGTTGAGAAAGCATGAGAAGAACTACCCAACTCACGACTTAGAGTTGGCTGCGGTTGTGCATGCACTGAAGATATGGAGACACTATCTATATGGCGTTCATGTGGACATTTTTACAGATCATAAGAGCCTTCAATATATCTTTAGACAGAAGGAATTAAATCTTTGACAATGTCGATGGCTTGAGTTACTGAAAGACTATGACGTAGATATTTTATATCATCCAGGGAAGGCAAATGTGGTAGCTGATGCCCTCAGTCGTAGATCTATGGGAAGTTGATCATATTTAGGTGTTGAGAGGTATGAATTAGCTCGAGAACTTCATTAATTAGCCAACTTGGGAGTCAGATTAGAAGAGGCAAGTGATAGTGGGGTCAGAGTTCAGAACACAATTGTATCATCTTTAATCGTGAAAGTAAAGGCATGACAACATGAGGATCCCTACTTAGAGAAGCTCAAAGGCAAAGTTCATGATAAGGAGTCGTTACCCTTTGATATAGCAGGAGATGGAGTCCTCAGATATAGAGGATGACTATGTGTTCCAAATGTGGTAGGCCTTCGATAACAGATTATGGCAGAGGCACACCATTCTCGGTATTCTATTCACCCAGGATCGACGAAGATGTACCATGATATTAAAGAAATATATTGGTGGCACGGGATGAAGAAGGATGTCGCTGAGTTTGTGGCACACTGTCCTAGCATCCAACAGGTTAAGGTTGAGCATTAGAAGCCTGCTTGGCTGGTCTAGGAGATAGCCATTACTTTATGGAAGTGGGAGGTAATTAATATGGATTTTATCACGGGGTTACCTCGATCGTGGTGTAAGTTTGACTCTTTTTTGGTAATTGTTGATCGGTTAACAAAATCAGCCCACTTCTTACCGGTCAAGACTACTTTCACAGTTGAAGATTATGCAGGGCTTTACATCCAAGAGATTGTTAAGTTGCACAACATCCCAATATATATTATCTCAGATAGAGGAGCACAATTTACCGCTAACTTCTGGAAGTCTTTCCAGAAAGGATTAGGGACACAAGTTAATTTCAGTATAGCCTTTCACCCTCAGACAGATGGCCAAGCTAAATGCACCATTTTAACACTTGAGGACATGCTACGGGCATGCATGCTGGACTTTAATGGAAGTTGGGATGACCACTTACCTCTTATTGGGTTTGCATATAACAATGGTAATCATTCTAGCATCAAGATGGCACGTTATGAGGCTTTGTGCGGTCAGAAATGTAGATCCCCTATTGGCTGGTATGACGTAGGTGAGTCAGGGTTGGTTGGACCCGACCTTGTACAACAGACAATGGAGCGGGTTAAGCTCATTCAAGAACGTTTATTGACTTCTCAAAGTCACCAAAAGTCATACTCAGATGTACGGCGAAGAGATTTATAGTTTTGTGTTGATGACTGGGTATTCTTAAAAGTCTCACCTATGAAGGGTGTTATGAGATTTGGAAAGAAGGGCAAGCTTAGTCCAAGATTCATTAGGCCATACCGGATCCTTCGGAGGATAGGACAAGTGGCTTATGAGTTAGAGTTGCCGTCGGGGCTAGAATCGATTCATCCGGTATTCCATATATCGATGCTACGGAAGTGCATAGGAGACCCTTCTAGGGTTGTCCCTGTTGAGGATGTTCATATCACAAAGGAGTTGTCCTCCAGTTTCAATATTAGATCGACAGGTCCGAAGGTTGAAGACCAAAGATGTGGCTTCTGTTAAAGTACTGTGGAGAAACAAAAATAGGGAAGAGGTGACGTGGGAAGCTGAGGATGGAATGAGATCCAGATATCCTCAGTTGTTTTAGATCCCACAGTGGTAAAAATATCAATATTGATTAGCACAGTGAGGTAGGATATCCATTTAGTTTTTTTATTATTGCTTATTATTGTTGTTTTTGTTGTATTTTTTCTCGTACTATTATTGTGGAGCTATGGTGCTTAGCTATTTGTATCGTCCTGTGAGGTGCTTAGGTTGTAATCTTCTGCATTTCAGGTTCCTGG